>JAFBJW010000186.1:361057-496740 GCA_016785235.1 Pseudorhombus dupliciocellatus | reverse complement strand
TTCCGCCGGGGGGGGGGGTACAAACATTTACAATAGCTCAGGGGAAAAACAACAGAGAGCAGCAAGTAAGATGAAAAATAAAGTTAAAATATGGAAAAAAAGGCATGTGCAAAATGCAGAAATTTGACACCAGCGCAGAAATTGTCCTGACTGGACACTGTAAACTGTACATTTCTATTCCAATGTGTTTTTATAATCCTGGACTCCATTATGCTGCACTCTGTTCTATTCCTTTCTAATGTGTTGTTTTCTGTTCCATTGTTTTTTTCAATGCATTACATTCTGTTGTCACACATCCAACCGTTTGATTGAAAGTCTGCTACTTCGCCAATGCAACATATTTACTGTGCATTTATTCTAGAAGAATATTCAAATTCAGTTGGAGACAACTACATACCACACCACCAGTGATGGTGATTAAATGAAACAGAGAGAAATATATGTGGGAATATTTCATGTCAGTGACTTTTATGGCTTGTAGGTGACCTGTCATATGACCATCACATGATTATAACAGCTTTAAAGGCCAACCAGGTCAAAGGTAAAAAAAAAAGGTGAAAATCATTTATCTGGACATAGGTTTGAGTTTTGGCTAGAGCCTACCAGCCAAAGCAGGTGACCTGGCTTCATGCACGCTGTTTGTTTTCTTCCACCTCACCTAGGTCACAGCATGAATCTGAGGATATGGCAGCCAGTCCCTTTGATTTGCTGTGTGCTCGTCCAGAAAAACACACAGACACAGTGACTCATGCATGTGCACAGAGCTGCTGTCGAGAAGGATGATTCACAGCAGGCAAAACCAAAACCAGAGAAACTGGGCAGCGAGTGACATTTGAGGCAGCGGAGGAAACATCGTCTGTTTGTGTAAGTGGTGTCTATTTTGTAAACTGGCACACATCTGAACAGTTCAAACGTTTATGTATTTGTGCTCTCACAGCTCTTTCTTCGTCACCCTCCTCCTCTTTAGGTTCCCCCTCACTTGCCTCTCCAGTACAATGGCCGAACCACTTTTGGGAAGGGTGTCATCCGGTGGCTGCTGCTCCTACAACACCCTGAAGGCCTGGTTGCCCGTTCTCTCCTGGCTGCCCAGGTACAGGCTGAAATGGTTACAGATGGACCTGCTCGCGGGGATCACTGTCGGGCTGACCACCGTGCCGCAGGCGCTGGCTTACGCTGAAGTAGCCGGTCTTCCTGTGCAGGTGAGTCCCAGTAGGGTGGAAAGTCATCAGTCCAGGACTTTGGTTGTTGTTCAGATTGAGAGACTCCTAGCGGCATAATTTACATATTCTCCTTTCAAACTGAGTGTAGAGAAACTCATGTTAGAGCAGATGGATTTGAAAATGAACTTTCTGTTATTAAATGTTTATCCTTTAAGCTGAAAACATTCCCCTCCACAGTATGGACTCTACTCTGCCTTCATGGGGGGGTTCATTTACACGCTCCTGGGGACCTCTAAGGATGTGACTCTGGGTCCCACGGCCATCATGTCCCTCCTGTGTTTCTCTGTGGTGGGGGGGCAGCCACAGCGGGCGGTGCTCCTCAGCCTCCTCTGTGGAGTCATCCAGGCTGCGATGGCATTACTGAGATTAGGTGAGGGGGAGGGGCTGCCAAGGTCACTTGGAAACCTTGTGATTCCACTTTTTCCCTTCCGGGCGAATTTCTTAATTTGTTCAAAACTCGTGATCCAATCAGATGAAGCTTTATCAAAATGAAAGTATATTTAAATCGAGACATGAATACAAACTGACAATGGTTCATGGACTGAGCTGCAGTGACACAGGATATTAGCTTGCACGTGTGTGTGAAAGCCACTTCCTACCACTACGTCTATGACTTCCTCTGCTGAGCCCATCAGCTGTGACCACAGCAGCTCTGTGAAATCTGTGGATCTCTAACATGGCTGCATGGTTTGTCTGAGATTGTGACTCTGGCCATAAAATAAAATGACTTATTGTTGTCTGCAGGTTTTCTCTTAGACTTCATCTCGTTCCCTGTAATAAAAGGCTTCACCTGCGCTGCTGCAGTAACCATTGGCTTTGGCCAGGTCAAGGTGAGTGTCTCACACACAGACTCAAGTTCTTATACTTAGCGGCAACTAATTTCACAGTCCACACATTTATTTAATGGCACTAGATACAAAAAACGTATCACCTCAACCATTTCTGTTTGTCTGATGTGATCATAAACTGACCTTTCCAGACCAGTTTATTAAGTCGCCACTTGAATAAATAATTCTCACTTTAATCAACTAAGGAAAAAAAGGAAAGACGTTTCTTCTCTAAATTGAGTTTTGTGTGGTTTTGAAATGCTGTTTTCTCTTGTCAACACACCATTAAAATACCGTTGCTGTTGTTTCTGGTAGAATATTCTGGGGCTGCAGGGCATCCCCCACCCCTTCTACCTGGAGGTTTACTACACCTTCGCCAAGATCCCAGAGGCCAAGATCGGAGACGTGGTCCTGGGTCTGCTGTGTCTCGTGCTGCTGGTCATGTTGATGTGTATGAAGGCGGGTTTGGGCTCTGACGACACGCACCGCTACGCCAGACTCTCCAGGAAACTAGTGTGGGCTGTTGCTACCAGTCAGTGCCTGCATGAGGCTTGAGTGCATGAGTGTTTGTTTGGGGTTTCACGCTTAGAGAAGATGACGTAATAATCAGTCCTCTCCTCTCCTGTCTGTCCTCCTTCTCATCGGTCCCATTCAGTGCGCAATGCCCTGGTGGTCGTGGCTGCCTCCCTCGTAGCGTTTTCGTGGGATGTCTCCGGTTATCACGTGTTCACAATCACTGGGAAAACCTCCCAGGGGCTCCCGCCATTCAGGCCCCCACCCACCTCAGACACCACAGCCAACGGCACCATCGTGTCCTTTGGAGAGATCGTAGAGGTAAACAGCACGTGACAGTGAAGGGATTGAGTCAGTGGATTTCCTTTGTGAAATTATTTCAACTTTCACTTCTCTATGTTTGTTTGTGCAGGATTTTGGAGGAGGCCTGGCCGTGATTCCCTTCATGGGTCTGTTGGAGAGCATCGCAATAGCCAAAGCTTTTGGTATGTGCTATTATTAGTTGTGTTTTCAATCTGGATACAATAATTTAGGGGAAATTGTTTGTAATGTTGAAGTTTTTCATGATTGAATCCTTGCTTAATGTTTTGTGTGGCTGGTAGTGTTTCTTAGTTTGAAATGACCTGGTGCACAATGGGATATTGGAAAAGCAAGAAAGCATAAAGCACCTACCATCAGTTTCAAGAGGGTTTTGTAAACTTCACTCTGACACAACTGCAACAGGAAGGCAGCTGGACGTCTGCGAAGATTCATAGTGTCAAAGTGTCAGAACCAACACGCATTCACACTCACCTGAGCAGCATTTACGGGGTTTCAAACCTAGTACAACCTGAGAATGCTGCAGCCCAAAAGAAGGAAAACTCAAAATACAAACCTATTTAAATTTCCAGTGTTGAATCATTCTCTGTTGATTCGAGCTCCATGTTTGTCCTCAGCCAGTCAGAACGACTACAGGATTGATGCCAACCAGGAGCTGCTGGCAATCGGTGTGACCAACATCATGGGCTCCTTTGTGTCAGCGTACCCTGTGACCGGCAGCTTTGGGAGGTGTGTGTGCGTGCATGCGTGTGTGTGAGAGAGAGAGCTGTGAACAGTGCCACATTTTTTGTCTCCACCTCCAGGACAGCAGTGAACTCCCAGACTGGTGTGTGCACTCCAGCTGGAGGGATCGTCACAGGTGAGACAGGACTCACTTCTACCCTCTTGTGGTTGTCTGTGATATCACTTGTGTGTGTTTTTTTTCCATCTACGTGCGTCTATGTGTGAGTCATTCTCTCACATCACACACATCCCTTCTCCTCTGTTGATGTTCATTCATTGTCAGGGAGGTCAGAGATTAAATAAATTATCAGACACTGGCAGAGAATCATTGAGAGTTATTGTATTTACCTTTTTACTCTGCCATTAAAGATTAAGTATTTGTATTCAAAATACTCTGTTTTACAGGTGTGATCGTGTTGCTGTCCCTGGCGTTACTCATGCCGGCCTTCTACTACATCCCCAAAGCTTCTCTGGCTGCTGTGATCATCTGTGCGGTGGCTCCCATGGTGGATTACCGCACCGTGGTTAAGATGTGGAGGATACGCAGTAGGTGTTTCCTCAGTTTAGCGTCTCAACATTTGTCATGTGGCTCCCTCTGTTTATCTGAAGCCTTGGTGCTCACGCGACTCCCACAGAGCTGGACCTGCTGCCTTTCGTGGCGACGTTCCTGATGAGCTTCTGGCAGGTGCAGTACGGTATTATCGCAGGAGTGGCTGTGTCTGGAGTCCTGCTGCTGTACAACACGGCCAGACCCCAGATAAAGGTACAGTGTCATTGTCTGACGGTTCTAACATAACGAACACACGTTACACGTGTCGTCCAGTAGAGTGCGCACAGAGACAGGTCGAGTGCACTCATTTCCCTGCTGTGATTATTGATAATAACACCACAACTCATCTCACCCTTCATCATGTAACAAAACCTGAGTTAATGAGGTTTAAACTTTATCCTTCACCGCTGTAGGAAAGAGTCTCTGCACCCACTGTGCTGGTTAATGGAAGGTATGGGAAGCGTAATGATATTTGCCATGAGAATGCAGTAAATGCTTTCGGTGACTTTTAAATTGCTTTTTATCTCAAAGTTGGTATTTGTTTTTTTAGTATCGATGGCAAGATGAGTCATTTGCTGCAAATGACTGAGTACATACAGTATCACATTTAAAGAACTTCACCTTCAATTCATGAGGTTTCATTTTTTAAGGAACCTAATTCATCCGTGTGTGTGTGTGTGTGTGTGTGTGTGTGCAGGTGTCTGATCGTGGTGCACTAGTGATGGAGTTGAGCAGTGGACTGAGTTTTCCAGCCACAGAGTATCTCAGCCACGTCATACACACCCACGCTCTGAAAGGTGAGGTTAATCAGACTCTTCACTTCGCCCCCCTCCTGTCTCTCCTGCCATCCACCCACTCCCCTCTCTGCTTATTGTCACCCTCAGCGTCTCCCCCGCGCACGCTGGTGCTGGACTGCCATCACGTCAGCATCATAGACTACACGGTGATCAGCGAGCTCCGGGACGTGCTGAGACAGTTCAAACAACGAGACGTGCAACTCATCTTTTCTGGATTGCAGGTGCAGTTTTCTGTTATCTTGGACCAGGATTCAGTTTTTTTTAACAACCACAACAAACTAGATATAAAGGTATAGACTGTTTCTTTCTCACACACGCCCAGGTCTCTGTTCTGGAGGTCTTCTTAGCGGCGGATCTGGAGGGCCTCAGGTACACGGACAGTGTGGAGGCGGCACTGCAGCAAGTGGAGTCAGCACAGCTCCTGGATGACTGATAAGGAAACTGTCAGTCACAGTCAGGGTGAACAAGTTTGATAGTGGAAAGGTTCAAGGTTAAAAGTTACACACTACCTCCGTTTACTGGCAGTCCCTAACACCAACTCTAACTCTTCCTTGCACTTTGTCTCTGCAATCCCTGACTCTGGAAAATATTACAACTCTAAGTTACCTGTGCTCACGAACATGGGACCAGACAAGTTTTACAAGTTTTACAATGGACATTTACCTGTGATGATATTAGTAAAATATTTATTTTTTACTAAACATCCTCTGAGAGCTGTCAGAGGCCAAATCTAAATTTACAGAATACCAATTAATCAATTGATTGATTTAGTCATGATGAAGACAATGTATTACACTGTACTTTTCCAAGGGGTTTCAGTGAATAAATGTTTTCTATTTTCATGTGTTTGGGTGTCTTTACATGCAGCAGTTTTTGAGTCCCAGTGAACATTTGATCTGTCCATCCTGTTTATCCTTTGAGGGTTGCTGGGAAGATGGAGCTGAAGAGAAAACCCACACAGGCACAGGGAAGACATCCAAACTCCTCACAGCGAGTTACAGACACATGTAGTATATCTAACTGTAGTTAGATTGTTATAAAGTTAAGTGGAAATTTCCTGGACAGAACAAGTTTACCACCATCAGCTGCAGTCAGGTTCAATTGTTCAAACTAAATTGAAAGAAAAGAATGTTCACAGACCACACCTTATCATTTATACTTATGATTAATACTTATGAGGTGCGGTCTGTGAACACAACTCATAAGTATTACTTCAACTGAAAAACAAATGCTGATTTGTTCTCCTTTCACTTCCAGTTGGACGAGTTAAAAAAAAAAACAGAACGTGTCGGGGAGTCCAAAGTCACGTAATCTGTCCTTTCAGTTTTCATTACTGATTTTTTTTTTTCTTATTGGAATGAAGAATGACAGATCTGTTTCTGCTCTTTATTTGTTTTCATTTGCTTTTCCTGTACCTGATGTGTCACTCAGAGTACTTTGTAGTCCCTTATTTTCAAAGCACTTTGCAGCACTGTACAAAGACTTTCTCAGTACAGTGTGACTGACAGATGTATTTAATAAGAGATGATGTATAACCCATTATATAACAGCATCCAAGAGGGTGTTTGAACACGGAGAACAGACTTACTGACATCAAGTGTTCTTAAAACTCACACCGAGTCAACCATTTACCTTGCACCAATAAAACATCAAAGGAATAATAATGATCATTACAATCACCAGCTCAGGAAATACTGTAAATGGTGGTAAGAGTTCACATGTCGACGTCATAAAGACAGTAAATCCTTGGGAAATATTGCTCTTAATGTCAAAGTTATAAAAAGTAACAACCAGGTCAGGGTCATTGGTCAGTCTAAATTTCCCGTAGGACGGAATGGTCAGCCCTGAGATGAACTGGCTTGTCAAGGGTGTACGCCGCCTCTGAGTGTACCCCGCCCTAGTAATGTACAAGTGGTTGAAGACGAATTCATTAATTCATTTCTGTGAACGTCTGTTATCTGGTTCGGCGCAACTGAACTCAAGGGGACTGCTCAGCCTTGGTCGGAGGGGTGTGAGCTCGAATGTTTACCATTAACAATTGAAATATACTTCCACTGCACAATTTCCTGAAACTGACACAAAAAGTATTTGTTCAGTCAAGCTGACAGTAAGAGGCTGAACATGAAACCCCTTGGATGCTGTTTAATGCTTGAACCTTTGACCTTCCAATGTGTATGTTCATCCTCTACAGCGGTGTGTCGCAGCTGTTGACAGAAGGAGGTGCTGCAGGGCTTTTATTTGCGTGCAAGTTATGTTTTAATCCAATCCTTTTGTTCCACTTAATAAGTAACCTTTAAGATGTTGTATCGAACCAGGTCTATCAATGACCTGCGTATGTGTTTCCCCGAAGAGCTCCTCCCATGATCCTCTGCCCACAGAGGCCTATAAATTCTCCTGCTCTCGCTCCCTGGGCCAATTACATAAACAACCTTTTCTCTATCTGCTGGATTTCCACTCTCTCTCCATGGTGATGGAGATGCCTGCCAGTGTGCTGTTGCTCCTGATTTTGCAGTTTTTTACAGGCAACACTTCAGGTAGTTGAATCTCATCTCAGTATACTATACTATACATTTTGTTTGGGCAGTTTAAATGAGGAGAATGTGTTCACAATTCCTCCAGGTACTCCGTGTCCTGTCACAGTCCAAAGACATGCGTGTGAGGTTAATTGGTCATCTAAATTGCAATAAGTGGTTGAAGATGAATGAAAAGAATCTGTTCACAGACCACACCTCACAAGTTATACTTAGAACTAATACTTATGATGTATAACTAATGCTTCTTTTACTAAATTCCTCTGTGCTTCTGGTTCCGACAGATCTGGATCAATGGCTCAATGAATTTATTTGTGCTTTATTACAGGGACCTTTGTCTCCAGCTGTGACTCGTGTCACAATGAGGCCATGTGTCTGGAGTCCAGGGAAAGAGGAGACACGTTCAGTGGCCCGGCCCTCTCTTGTGTCTGTAAAGATGGCTTTGTAGGTGACGGTCTCACCTGCTACGACACTAAACTCTGCAGTGACTCGTCTTGCTGTAGCCGAGGTTACCACTGGTCAGCAGAGAGCGGCTGCGTGGAAACTGACGAGTGCTCCCTCCCAGACCCACCGTGTGCAGCGCCTCAGGTGTGCCACAACACACCAGGCTCGTTCGTGTGTGTGGAGCCTTCTTCCTCTGCCAGATCGGGGCCCGCTCTCCAGTCTGGGCCCGCTCTCCAGTCTGTCCAGTTCAGGTGTGGGAACATTGTTTGCCCTGCAGGCATGGACTGCATCAGCAACAATGGCTCCGCCCGCTGCGCTGACCCCTGTGATCACTACACCGAGCTGCACGACGACTGGCGCTCGACAGAAAACACAATGCAACGGCCTCTCCACTGTGACAGAGAAGTCAGTTGGCAAGGCTGGTACCGTCTGTTCCTGAATCGAACCAGTGCTCACATTCCTGAGAAGTGTGTTCCGCAACAGAGGTGCGGAACCCACGTTCCTCTGTGGATATCACAGCCCCATCCCACACAGCCAGGTGAAATCGTAAGCCGGGCTATATGTGGTGCCTGGCACTTCCAGTGCTGCTATTTTAACACAGACACCATCCATGTGAAACTCTGCAATAGAAACTACTACGTCTACAAGTTTGTGATCCCGAATGGTTGCTCTTTTGCCTACTGTGCAGGTACTGAAAGTTTACTTTACTACAAGTTCAATTTCCCATTCATTGTATCCATTGTAAGAGTAATAATATTGATAATTTATTGTTCTGTTCTTTGTATATACTTCATGTTTACATTTTACTCTTTCATTGTCAACAGACCTGAACGCAATTGACCCTGTAGTTCCCTCGACCTCACCTACTCCAGGGCACCACACCACAGAATTATACGGGACACATGCTGCCACCAGTGCTTGGTCCGCAACGGTCCCCAGAGAAACAATACCAATGAACAACAGCACAGCAGTCCAGGGACAGGTCCGCCTGGTCAATGGAAACAGCTCCTGCGCTGGCAGAGTGGAGATCTTCCTCCATGGACAGTGGGGGACGGTGTGTGATGACGCCTGGGACCTGAACGATGCTCAGGTGGTGTGCAGACAGCTGGGATGTGGCCGGGTCCTGTCATCACCACAGGGTGCACGTTTTGGACAGGGCAGGGGGCCCATCTGGTTGGACGATGTGGCTTGCTCCGGCAGCGAATCAAAGCTGAGCGAGTGTCGGCACCGAGGGGTTGGATCTCACAACTGTGGTCACCATGAGGACGCTGGTGTCGTCTGTGAAGGTAAATCCTTATTGGTAGAGTTGATGAAGTCTAACCATTGTCTGATGGGCGTCTGTCTTATATCTGTGTCTCTAATCAACAGTGTTTTGTTGCCTGTGTTTCTCGTAGCTGCTTCACCAGTGAGGCTGGTCAACTCTGACAACCGCTGCTCTGGCAGAGTGGAGATCTACCACTCTGGACAGTGGGGGACGGTGTGTGATGACGCCTGGGACCTGAACGATGCCAACGTGGTGTGCAGGCAGCTGGACTGCGGCAGCGCTCGCTCGGCTCTGCAAAGTGCTGCTTTTGGACAGGGCACTGGACCCATCTGGTTGGACGACGTCCAGTGTTCAGGAAGGGAAGCATCGATCACAGACTGCAGGCATCGAGGGTTTGGGGTCCACAACTGTAATCATGGTGAAGATGCCAGTGTGGTCTGTGAATGTAGGTTGACTTTTATGCATTTTCCATGTTTTAATGTAATGTTGCTAAAGACACACTTGTTCATCTGGTATTTATCATCTCATCTTTGTGCACGCTTTTTTATTTGCTGACTTTTTAAACTTTTTCTTTAGACCAACGCCCTCCACTCCAGCCTCATCATCTCATCTGTGGACGTGATAAACTCCAAATAGGGCTTAATAGGGCTGCCATATTATCCATGGGTTTGGACCCACTGTCTGGAAACCTGGCAGTTCGAAACTGCTCCCGGATCAGACTGCAAAACGATGTAGTTTGGTACGAAGTGGAAGCTCAGGCAGGTGCCTGTGGAAACACACTGAGGGTAAATGCTTTATAACCTTTTCTCTATTCATGTTTTATTACATTCATTCCAAATGTGCTATTGGTTCCCAAATGGAGAATTTCTTTGCATGAATTCCCATACAGGTAGGTCCTGTTATCAGGAACTGGCGGAGACAATACTTAAACCAGCCCTTCTCAAATAGTGGGGCGTGTGACCCTGGGGAACATGTTTTTTTTTTTTTGCCGTACTAGAATAAAGTGTAATTGCACCTCCACTACAGTAGGTGGCAGTGGCGCTCATTGTCAGAGTGTGCGCAGGGAGTATTAGCTCTGTGGGGCAGTGGCGCTCATTGTCAGAGTGTGCGCAGGGAGTATTAGCTCTATGGTGAAGAGTTTTTTGCAGCGAGCATTCGCGCACACCCAGCACAGAGCAAGAGATATGAAGTGCAGTGAACGAACCAGTTCATTGACATGACGTCTGACTCCACATTGAGACTGAGGTTCACATCACAGACACTGAGTGAATTCTGGCTGGGTGTAGAGAGGCAGTACCCACTCTTAGGGCAGAGGGCTATGGGCATCTTTCTTCCTTTTGCAACATCTTATCTTTGTGAGACTGGTTTCTCTGCTGTTGCTGCACTGAAGACCAAGTACAGGTCCCAGCTAAACATTTGAAAAGCTGTGCACTGCAGAACGTGCTCATTGTAGCCATTTATTCTGACTTCCTCATTTTTATTAAAAAAACAGCACGAATTGTTTTATTCATTTTTGTTTTGTAGGTTAAAGTGTTTTATATATTGTGCTCCTGAGTTAATGTTGCTGATCAATTTAAATTCTTATCATTTATTGATTTTATTTTATTTAATTTTTCAGTATCTAATGGTTCAATTAGTCAAAAATGTTTATAGTTTAAATAAGAATTTATTTATTTTTTAATTTCAGGTAAATTAATGCACTTTAAATCTTTTCTGTTGCAGACTAAAAAACAATGTTGATAAAGTTATTCTTTGTTGTATGTTGGTCTATGTTTCTTACTTTTTCTTTTTTTCTTTTTCTTTTATGTTAATAAGGATACAATGTTATGCAGAGGTGTACTTATAACAATTTCATAGACCAATGATACTAATTATAGTCACGGCGGAGAGTGGGGGGGTGCGAAATGTTTTTTTCTTCCTGGGGGGGCCGTAACAGAAAATAATTGAGAAGCACTGACTTAAACCAAGATCTTCTGCTTATCACAAAACCACTCAGACGATAGTAATCCTTAAGCTAATATGTGAACTGCTCTCTGTCTTTCAGACCAATGACACACAAGCTATCTACTCCAATAGTTTATTTCTCTACCCAACAAACGCATCATTCACACGTCCTGTGAGTCTTCCTTTCTCCTGTGCGTATCCCATCGCCATAGACACCAGTCTGAATGTGGCTATCAGACCGTTTCTGCAGTAAGAAGCCTTTTCTTTTCATTGATAACATCAACCAAAACCATCAGTATTGAAAATATGTTTAAAATAATTAAGTCGCAATAATAACAAGGCGTATTTTCTTGACAGGTCTGGAGGTGGCTTATCAGGCACAGGCCCCAAAACGATGGCCTCCATGTTTCTGTACCGCACCTCCAACTTCACTCAGTCTTATCCACCTGGGGCCATCACACTCCCAGTGGGCTCCCCTCTTCATGTCGGTGTCTCTGCGTCAGTGAGAGATCCAAGCTTTGCAGTTGTTCTGGAGAACTGCTATGCCTCTCACTCTTGGAACCCCAATCATTCCACACCATACTTCTTCATCCGGAACAGGTAAGTGTGCCTCTTCATCCTCATTCTTTGTGGTTTATAATGGACATTGGGGCGATGGGGGGGAAGACTGGATAAGATGATGTATCATGGCTCCGTCCTCAGGTGTCCCACTGATCGGGAACAAGTGGCGGTGCTGGAGAGCGGCACATCCCAACGGGCTCGTTTCTCCGCCCTGTTATTTCTGATCAACGGTGAATACAGAGACATTTACGTTCACTGCGGC
This sequence comes from Pseudorhombus dupliciocellatus, assembly GCA_016785235.1. Taxonomy (NCBI): domain Eukaryota; kingdom Metazoa; phylum Chordata; class Actinopteri; order Pleuronectiformes; family Paralichthyidae; genus Pseudorhombus; species Pseudorhombus dupliciocellatus. The sequence continues at coordinate 484,786 of JAFBJW010000186.1, read as the reverse complement.
CTCAGTCTGTGCAACCAGAGGAGCTCTCGCTGTTCCCCAGTACGTCACCGGTTTCACATTATCAGTAGCATTCTCAATCAATAGTCAGTGCAGCTTTACTCTATTTTTTCCTCCTTTTCACAGTATTGCAGAAGTAGGACGTCTCGCTCTGTTTCCAGCTCTGCTTCTCTGAAGCCCATCACCATTGGACCAATCACTTGTGAGTATGAATTACAATGTTGTCCAAGGACTGATGCGTCAACACAATGATCTGCAAATAATTAATCACCATCTTTGACCTCTTTTCTTCTTTATCTTCAGGGGAGAAACCACCCAAGGGAGATGACAATGTGTAGTAATAATAATACAAAAACTACTCATTTTACAGTGTGATATTATTATGTATTCTTAACACACACTGTTAATTAATCAATTTTATTAGCTGCACATCAGCTGTGAAATGATTGAAGAAAATAAAAATCAAGGTCTGGGTACTTTCCTGCTTCTCTGTGTTTATTTTCATAGATATATTGAATAAATGCACCTTCATATCCACTCATTGAGAACATCCCACACATACACCCATACATATTAAGGTATACAGTTCTGACAATGCTGGAAGGGAATGTGCAAAAACAAGTGTGTGTATCATCTGTTGTGGAAAGACAGAGCAAGTTGTCCTTCATTATGTTTTCACCAGTTTGTTTGGCCTAAATGATGCCATTGTATTTAAAATATTGAGGGGGGGGTCCTCTCTCTTTTTTTTTTATAGTAGTCCAAACTGGACAAATAAATCACTTCTTGAGTTTTTATAAGAACTGAAGCTACCACAGGTAGCCTTTACGTCTGGAAGTGGAGGGTGAGGTCAGCTGCAACATGAAACCCCACCACTAGGAGTCACTAAATTTCACACACTGAACCTTTAACATCCCCCTGAGCCAGTGCGGGCTTGTATAATTCGGTGCTGCCTACTCTGGCTGAAGGTCACCGCCTCCTGCTCTGATCTCTGTGGAACTCAGGAGAATGGCCAATATGTGCAGGGGCGCGGCTTTTCAACCCACTTTTGATTGACAGGCATAGAGCCCAATCGCATTGCTCGCTTGCGCAGAGGGGGCGGGGGCGCATGAGGACCACGGTTTCCCACTCGGGTCCAGGGTTTGGAGCAGTCCGGCTTAATTTCCGCTCGACTCACGTAACTTTTGTTCAGTGAAGGCCGCCGCCATGTCCAACAACAATGCCAGCAACAACCTAATAATCGCCCAGAGGGCCGTGAAGCAGCTCCGGCTAGAGGCCGGGATCCGGAGGATCAAGGTACGAGCCCCAGCTCACACACACATACACGGAAGAAGAACGAGCAGCTGAACCAGACGGACCCCGACTGAAAACACTCACATGGAACACTCACTCTGTGGGGCTGTGGGCTTCATCAAAGTCACACACACAAACAACGACACTTTGGTTTGTGCGCGATTAAATCGCCAGACAACCGCGAACTACTTTCTTCCGCGTTTCATCGGCTGTCATCGTGTGTTTGGGGAAGTTATTACGAAGTATGTCCGCGGCGGAAGAGTTAAACTTCTTAATGTCACAGGGGAGAAGAAGAAGTTGGACAGTGGACGTAAACCTGTCCTGCGCCACCGCTGTGTGTGTGTGTGTGTGTGTGTGTGTGTGTGTGTGTGTGTGTGTGTGTGTGTGTGTGTGTGTGTGTGTGTTGTGCAAATTGTATGAAAAAGTGACTGTTGTGTGAGAGCGAGCAGCAGCGGCTCTTTGGTTTGACAGCAGGTCAGCGGGGGCAGTGTGTACATGTGACACACACACACACACACACACACTTGTTTGTGCATCTTTCTGAAATTAAGTTTTGCCTCATTTTGACTGGGTGTTGTTCCCCAGGCGGTTTACTGGTGCCAGGCACTGTTCATACTGGGAAAAGTCCTAAAGGGCTGACACATTGAAATTGATTTGTTGATATTGTCTTGGGGACTTTCCATTGACTCGCATTCTTTGTAGATGTTCGACCCGATATCTTACCTTAACCATGACCGAGTCATGTCTCTTCCTAATCTTGACCTAACCACAAGTCACATCTTACCACTAACTCTAAAGGGATAGTTCCACAGCGTCTTCAATCGTGATAAAACATTGTCCAAGCATCTGCCTTCAAATTCAAGAAAATATCACCATGTTTTTAGCTTTAAAAGTCTGCTGCGATCCTAACGCCTGCACCCCGTTCATGTTCCCTTACACACACTCTCTCCCAAGGATGTGCACAAACATGACAGGGTTCTGGAGCAGGATCATATTGAGGCTTACCTCAAAAGTTAAGTGTTGCCTCATTGGTACAGTGCTTTGCTCCTAAAAACGATCACATACTTACATTCATTGTGGACAGCCTCACCAAAGCCTTATCCTCTCCACAATTCAAAAATCTAACCCAAGACCTTGACCTCAAACATCACATTTAGCCCCAACAGGCCAGAGTGTTGATCTCCATGAAGTGCACTGTTCCTGACATGGTCCCTTTTTACGTTGCAAGGTTCGGAGATGTTCTGATAATATTTGGAGCATCTGTGGAGATTCTCATTCATCCAGGTCATAGTATCAGGTGATCGTTTAGTCAAGGCAACTTGCCTTGACTAAACGATCACCTAATATTTGGAGCAGTAGATAGATCTGCATATACTCGTCATTGACTGAGGCATTTCTGATATCTATCTAACTGAGCACCTCTTAAAGGTCCCTGAAGAGACAACAAAAATGGGTACACACAAAGACACACACACACACACACACACACACACACACACACACACATACAATTCCACTGTCATCATATGTCTGGCTCTGCAGGTGTCCCAGGCTGCTGCAGAGCTGAGAAACTTCTGTCTGCAAAATGCCTCCAAGGACCCTCTCCTGGTCGGGGTCCCCTCCAGTGATAATCCCTTCAGACCCCCTAAGTCCTGCTCCCTGTTCTGAGGTAAGCCTGCCCTGCTCCCCCACTCGGGCACTAACTGGGGAGATAAGCTGCACAGTTAATTACAGTATGGAGGACGTTAATTACCTCTCCGTTTAGTTTTGGCCAGGGCTGTAACTTGAAGCTGAACCCAAGGTTCGGTTCAGATCTATTGACAAACTCAGTCATGGCTGCTTTGTTGCTCTTATCATGTACGTATTATTCTTATCACAGCTCAAACATTGTTCAGTGGTTTGGTCAAGTGGCACCATACCTTAGATAAACGTTTCAAATGGAGCTCAGAACAAAGCATCACTTGTTGTACAAATAGAACACATACTAATGTCTCATATTAAAGTTTATCTTGGCTCCAGCTAACAGATTACATCGATGGTTGTTTAAAATCTTTATGTTGCTAAGTTTACACACATTCTGCACACATGTCATTGATATACAGGTCTATTTTCATAGGTGCAACACATTTAAAATAGTGGGGAAAACATGTAAAGTATGCAAATGTTGATGGTGTGTTTGTGTGTGTTCACTTTATAGTCAAGAGTCCCACTTGTTGAACTCTTGTAGTAAAAATGTATTTATTCAGCTATGATGTACAAAGTGCTATGAAACCTAATTTTTATGTGATTTACCATGCTTTATTTCCCTGTGTTTCAGTGGGGTGTTTTTTTTGTTTTTGTCTCCAACAGAACAAAACATGGAAGGATTTCTTCACTTCTCTGTAGATCCACCAGCTCCTCTCGGGACGATGCAACACAGGAATGATGAGTGGAGGGTTGGGGGGTGGGGTGGGGTGGGGGGGGTTGTTGAGGGTCCACTTGTTTGCCAAAACTAATGGTATCATAACTCCCATCTGTTACATTTAAAGCAGGGCCAAACTCTACATGTTGTTATTGACACTAGCCTGACTAATGATTAAGCTGGTCTCGTTTTACCTCGTGCTAGACATGCCCGGCCTCCCTTGGCTGACTTAACACTGTCTCCAGTCAGTCAGTGAATGGCCGTCCATGTGACTGGCTGCAGAGGTAACGATTTCCTCTAGTGTTTTGTGTGTTACAGTCATATAATTATTAATAGTAATGAATGCCACGAGGTGCTGTTCAAGAAAAGAGCATGTATTGTTATGTGCACTGTGGGGTCCAATGTCCCGTTCAGCCAAGTGGGGAAAGTTGTCTCAGACTTTTGGACCTCACTGAACACGGTACTTCAATCGAATATTAACTATGCATGTGGCCAACAGATATTCTGATCACTTGTGCGCTAAATGGATTGGTGTCTTAAACTATCAATAAATTATAATGATATATAATAGGTACGGGGTTAGTGCTTTTCTGCGGTAGGACTATACGGTACAGACTTTTAATTATTTCACTGCGGGACATAATTGTCCACCCCGTCCCTTTTCTGTACATATTTAACAGCCTGTTAAGGTTGCTTATCTGTTTGTCTTTAATTTAAAAAATAAATTCCACATCAAGGCCTTGCACTGTTTAGATAGTGAAACCTGGTACCCAATTTTATGTCAATCAATTTTTTCTGTATTTGTGTTTCATGAATCATGCTGAAGAGACTTGTTGATCAGTTGATTTCCACTGAAATCCTATTCCAATCAACCAAACCCTTTCTCTACTGTCAGCTTTTATCTTTCTTAACTTTGCTACTGTGGGCAACCTTTAGGAAATAAATTCCTTTTTTTGGACATTGGACAATTGTTGTATGTGATTTGTAAAATTCCATCCTTCAGTTTATGTAGATGAACCACCTCACATGATGGCTGTGTAAATATCAACTAATATCAAATATCATCTCTGAAATTGTTTTTTAAAATACAGATGTGTTTGAAAAGAGAGATTTGCTGGAGAGGAGAGACCAAACACTAGAAATAATTTGGTTATTATTGATTTATTTTTAAACTTTAAATCAAATTTTATTTATATGAAGAACTAGAATATTATTTGATACAAATTCAAGCTGTGGGCTTTTCACAGAATGTTACATCTCCTCACCCCTGTTTAATGAACTGAAAATATTTCCCTGTGATAGTGAATAGTGAATAATCTAAACTTCAGCACAAGTAAAACTTCTGTTGGAAGTGACAGTTTCCTTCAAGCTTCCTCTTTAAGCCAATTGTCAGTGGTGATTAGTGGAAGTGTCATCACCTGGAAGTAAAAGAGGAAGCATCTGTGTGAGGAATCAGAAACACATGTGGACTGATCCATTGTTACTATACAGTAGGTTTGTCATTTAAACGATTTAAGATAAAAACACAGAATGTTTGCACTGCTCCTCAGATCTGGAAACTGTCCCTTTTCTGCTTGACTGTCAACAGGGCTTCCAGATGGCCTCCAGGTTTGTTCAGAAGAGCGTCAGAGGACTTCATGAGTATTCAGGTAACTCCAGACATGCAATGCATACCCCCACTGAGGCTCAGCTCTTCCCTCATGGAAACACTTTTACAAAGTGGAAAACAACCCTTGCACTGAGACAGAAAAGGTTCTTCCCTGAGCCATTCTTCTGCCAAGTTTCATGGTATTTGCATCATCTTGCCAAGTAACAGATAAACAATCAGTAAACAATCAGAGAGTAAAACCCAGTCTCCTTGGTGAACCAAAACCTGCTGAGTACAGATACTGGACATTTTCCAGAGGAAACACATTCTATTCATTCTAGCCACATCCTCTTGTTCCCTCTTTAAACAGCATCTTTTTTTTCTGCACCGGTGTACCACAGATTCATGTCTGCTCAGGGATCCCAGCTCTCTGAATGAGTTCTGTCACAGCGCCCCCTGGTGGGCTGACAGGGAGGCGCACGGGGAGCAGGGAGACGCCCTCAGAGTGAGTGAGTGAAAGAGAGCACTGCTGCTGTTTGCAGAAAAGCAAACTTTTCAATTTATCACTACTTACAGGAGCAGCTGCAGGAGATGGACAAGCATGTGGCCAGGCTCCAGGACATGCTGAGGTGTGAGCGCACCAAGGTAATATTACAATATATATTACTGTCTGAACACACGCACGCATTACTGACGGATTCATCTCCTTTCCTTGACAGTACATGCATCTGCAGCAGCGGTGCAGCCAAATGGAGGCAGAGCTGAGGCGGCGAGAGCAGCACAGCGTCAGGCTGAAGGAGCAACTGTCTCAGCAGCTCAGTGTCAAACACAAGGCCAAGGGACCCTGTGAGACCCGCTCATACACATGATAATACATACAAAGTCATTTACATATGTTGTTTATCAAATGTTGACTAAAATTGCACAATTTACCGTCCTGCATTTTTCCATGCAGCCATAGAGGTGTTAAATTTCCCCCCGGGAGGCCGCAGCAGAAGGGAACAGCCAATCAAACCTTTCGTGTCCACTGCAAAGTAAGTTGGCTAAACTTGTCCTGCCACGTCTGCTCTTCGGCTCACTTTTTCCTCCTCCTCCTCCTCATCACTTGCTCTCTGCTCCGCACAGACGAGAAGAGGCAGCCCTGCGTCTGATGCTGGAGCGTAGAGAGGCAGAGCTCAGAGAGGCGATGAAGCTGCGCCACAGCCTCACCACCTTGCTCCATGCACTCAGAGTCAACATGGAGCAGGTCAGGGGGAAACATGGCCACTGATGGTTTATCATGATCTCTATGTGTATGAATTATTATTAATATGTAAATAGAGGGTCTTATTTAGTAACTGCCCAGTTATTTGACTAATATCTCACAAGTTGTCATGGATGTGTAAAAAGAACACATCATTATGAATCTTCTGAGAGGTTGATTAAATCCATATTACCTTTGAAAGATGCTGTCAGACTCTGAGGACATTCCGGATGAAGTCCAACATGAAGACAAAATGTTGTGTGAAGCTGAGGTGAGGCTTGGTGAACATGTGACAGGTGGCGTGGTTCAAAGTTGGAGGAAGGTGCAGAGGAGGCTGGGTGATGTCCTGTCTCAAGGTAAACTCTCACTTCATCAGAAAAGGTTTGAACCCTCTACCCTTTGTTTGTTTTTTATGAGGACTCTAGGAAGTAGCCAATGATGGAGACACTGTGGTCTGTCTTGATAACAGGTCACACCGGTATCGGTACCGACCATGACAAGCTCTTGACTCAACTAGGAACTGAACTGAAAGAGAGTCAACAGCTTGTCAGATTACAACAGCAAATGCTGCAGGTATAATTCTCTATCACGCATGCACACACACACCTCTTGTTTACGTTGGCTTGTGTCACCCACTTCTTCCTTCTTGTCTGCAGGATAACCTCGAGTCACCTGTCCCCTCTGAACTGGCAAATTCCTACTTTCTGGAAGAGTGGGAGCGTCTCCAGCTGCGTTGGGCCGAGCTCGACCATCAGAGGAGGACATTTGAAAGAGAGAGGCTGTCTTTCACTGACGCCGCAATCCGACTGAGCCACGAGGTGAGAGGAGGACAAAACACAGTCTGCTGATACAAGACGGCTTGGATTGGACTGTCTCATGTCGGAGGCCCTTGAATCTCATGAATGTTGGGCAGGGGGTTGTAGCGGCTGTTTGAAGCAAAGCAACTGTGAGGTATTCACCAAATGAATACAGAGGATGCATAGAACTGAGTAAAATGTTACTTCTTTTACACTTCTTCTACAGCGTCTTGATTTTGAGCAGCAGAAAGCCTCTCTCATGAAGCAGCTGTATTTGAGGGACTCCTCTGTGTGTGGTCAAAGAGCAGCAAGCAGCAGGGGAAGAGGAAGCACTCTGAGTGAGTATGCACGTAAAACAAATATAAAGAGGCTGATGTTAAAATGTAGCTCACGTCACAAACTCATATCTTCTATACCTGACTCCAGATTTCTCCAGTTCGGGGCCCAACAATATATCTGGCTGTCTTCCCATCACTCCACCCTCCGCCAGGTCAGCTGTTCTGTCTGTGTCACATGAGGGAGGAGCTCAAACTCCCAGCACCCCTGAGCTCTACGCTGCTCTCAATCTGTCATACAAGTCAGTACGGTCAGTTGAGACTCCATCTTGCAGCAGGTTTTAGTGGATCACTTGATCATTATATAACAAGGTGGTGACTTTTTCCAGCTGCCCATGGCATCATGAGCCGAATGTAAATGATGTATTTCTGAATCGCTTTCCTACATGTGCTCCTTCAGTATTACATAAACAACTTCTGTATAATCTTTTTTGTGCCAGACAGCTGACAACTCTTTCTCTCCCTCAGATCCGTAGAGGTTGATCCCCAATCAGAGACATGGGACAGTGACACAGAAAAGATGGTGGATGCACCACAGTCTTCACACTTGGACTGGTCATTTTAATACCACATTTTGTCACTTCAGGTAATACTCATTGAAAAAGTATATTGTGCCTGATTTTAGTATTTTCAAAATAACCAATAAATAGTGAATATTAATTCTTTTGTTATTTTTCATTGAACAGAAGACAGTGTCTCTTGTTATAGCTGCAGATCCAGTCCCACCCTTTTCTGCAGTAACCTCATTGTACAGTGGCCAAGAGAGCGCAATACATGCAAATTAGGAAAACAACAGTCAATTTAATGCTGCATGTAGTCTCTTTAATATTCACCCATGAACTGAAATGTCTCTTTGCACATTTGAAAATTTCTGCGAGATATAAATATTGGAAACATTTATTCAGAAACAATGAAATGGACTATGGTGGAGAAACTAGGAAGACTGAGTGAGCACGTGGAGGCCGAATGGGTGACAAACCCCTCTCCACCATTGGAGGAAACCGAGAGGTCAATCAGCCGTGCACGCCTGGTGCACGAGCTCCTGTGATTGGCTGCTGGTTGGTGAATGGAGCATGCCAACACTTGTGCTCAATTAGCAATCAAGGCGCTGTTAGGAACGACCCGGCGCTGTCTGTCTCTTTACGTCGTTATTACCAAGACAACTTCCGGAGAACCGCCGACAAGGAGCGAAGATGAGCGGTGTGGTTTGGGGCCTCTTTCACCACCTGCCGCGCTTCATGGAGTCGGACAGCGGAAGTTTCCAGCCCTGGAGAGACTACATGGGACTGTCGAAGACGATCAGAGACATCCTGGCTCGGGACAGCTCGGCTCAGGCGCCACTCTCCGCGCACAAAGCCACGCACCTGGAGCCCGGCGATCGCCGCAGGGCTCTGGGGTCCATGCGCCATTACCACAGCGTCTGGGTGGATCGCGCGCCGGGTCCCTGCGCTGGGTCTCCGCGTCCAGACCCCTCCGCTCGTCAGCCTGTAACTGGTGTGGTGCGTGCGCCATACAAACCAGATGTGGTGGATCTGATCCAGGGGCCCAAAGACCGCAAGAGGACGACTCGCCTTAAGACACCCGAGCATTCAGCCGCACCTCCTCCTCTTGAGCGCATGTTCTGTAGCTTCTGCAAACACAACGGAGAGTCCGAGCAGGTGTATGGGTCCCACAGGCTGAAGAACCAGGCCGGGGAGGTCATGTGCCCTTACCTGCGGCAGTACGTGTGTCCCCTCTGCGGAGCCACAGGGGCCAAAGCCCACACCAAGCGCTTCTGTCCTCTGGTGGACAGCGCGTACAGTTCCGTGTACACCAAGTCCAGACGCTGAGGCCCACAGGTGTCAGGCATCTGTCGACGACAAGCCACTGCACAGATGCCACAGTTTGTGATTTTCATTTTAATAGCACTAGTGTTGTTTTTCTCATGTGTGGTTTTGGGGTTGGTTTTTATTTGCATGCTTTGGCACATTTATACTGAGGACTTCTGTGAAGCTGGCTGATCTGTGGGCCCTCTGCTTCAGAGGTACTTTCTTTTGACAACGACTGCCAGATGTCATGTTTGGGAGGAGAAAAGGAAAAAATGTTCCTCAGGAAAATGTATGTTTTATTTTACATATTTTAAACGTGGTCATTCGGTGTCCTGCATCCCTCAATCTTCCTGCCCATGCATTGAATGATTTCAACACAAATCAGACCTACATTCATCCTTGGTAATATTTTTACTGCAGCATTTAAACATGTGACCATGTCAGTATTTTAAATTTTTTAAATACGAGTGTCTTGTTCTAGTTCTAAGGTGTGTGAATGAATACTTATTACTGAGACACCCTGTTTTGTTTTGAATATTTTGTGTGACTTTTGTAAAGGCAAAAAAAGTACTTTAACTTTTTGTGGGGATTGGGGATCATGTGTGAATATTTTTGTAGTTATACATGTCTAAAGTGAGTAAATCTGTTTGTGCTCTTTGTTCTCACTTTGTTCTTTTACTACTTTGAGAGTCATGAAAGAAACATTAATTGAGAATACAAATGAGTCAGTTTATTAAAACAATCTTGATTTGGGGAGAACCCGGGGGAGCCATGAACTCAACACTTCAACTGTCAGAAAGAAAGTGTCACAAGGGACAAGAGACCAGTGTATTAGAGCCAAAACAGTTATTGCATGACCATAGTGTAATGTCTTGTGGCCACAGCTAATCTGCTTTAGTTCTCTGATTAGTCCAAGGATCCAATCTGTGGCATCTTCAGGAGCGTCTGAGCAATCAAGAGTCTTCCTCTCCTTCACCTTACCTCTGGATCAAAGTAAAAACTCAGTGGTTACAGAAAGAGGAGCAAGTCTAAATACGGGATCACACTGCAGGCAAATCAACAAGCAGCCATTACAGTAGAGTTAAAAACTATGCACTAAAATAACCTGCACTGTGTTTGAGCTGACTCCATCCTTAAGGTGGCCATTGTCAACACAAGCAGTATCAGAGTGATTAAAGTCTGGTTAACAAATAAGAATCAATGTCAATCAATTGTCCATAAGTCTGACAATTGAAAAAGTAAAAGGAACTGCATAATAAACACAGCCCAATTTAAAGCGTGTTCTCTGGATTAAAGTAAAAACCCATGGCAACACAGCCCCTGCCTGTCCTTTGATTCTCAGGTGTTTGACCACAGTTGTACTGTCATCTATTTCCTGCTGCTCCCGATTCACTAAATGCTCTGAAACACTCTCCAAGAGTTGCTAGACAGAAATCAACTTTTATTTTTAGCTTTACCACAATTCCTCACCTGGACCCCTGACACGCAGCGTTACGCCGGTCTTTACGTCAGCGACGGGTGTGTGCGTCATCTAGCCGTAAAGCGCTACGCGAGTTGCCATTGGCGACGACATACAGGAAGTGAATTCCACAGCTTGTCGTTGTTGTTTTGACAGCTTCGGAGTGGACACTGAAGTGGGTACCGGACTACTGACAGCTATCAAAGCCTTCTGCTCTCATTTCTGAGCACTGTTCGAGCGGGACTACCGACCCGACCCGCTGCAGCACTGACCACACGGTGCGTGACAAGGACCGAGTCGCGTCTGTGAGCTGTGTCGCTGTAGCTGTTAGCTAACACGAGCAGTGACGCCAAGTCGGTATAAAGCTCTGAAACTGTTTGGAATGCGACACAAAATGGCAGGAAACTGGTTTATTGTTTCAAACTGCGCCATTCGACGCTCATCTCGTCTCTCCTGTTGTTTCGACCTCCAATGACTTTAATTTATTTCCTTGTTTCCAGGTTCACTCTGAGGTGGTGGCTCCATGAGTCGCAGTCGGAACGCCCCTCCCCGGGGTCAAGGGGCAGCTCGAGCCAAACAGGTAACACCCTTCATGGTTGATGAGGAGATGGGTGAATGAAAGCTACTGTGTTTATGCCAACAACAGGTATGACTCAGCACCCTTCTCTCTCCACCTCTCTGTCTCTCTTTGGTTTTGTGTCTGTCTTCAGATGGGGCTGCTCCTTGACCTGTCCCCTGATGGAGGGATGGATGATGAGGGCAACGATGAAGACCTGGAGGCAGAGTTGATGAATCTGATCGGGGGAGGAGGAGGAGGGAGACCACAGGGGAAGAAAGGTGACGGAAGAGGTGAGGAAGAAACCATAGTCTCTTAGTCTCTCTAGGTTTGCATGGGGACGAATTTCTTGTAAGATCTTCATTTAGTGTGTGGTTTAGTGCTCATTGTGATTTATCTGTCCACGCTCAGCTCCAGTTCACATGGCAGAAATTGAGCGAATGGCAGCCCTGTGCATGAAAGACGTGGAAGATGAGGAACTGGATGATGATGATCTTGATGATGAAGATCTGCTGGTAACCACATCACAATCTTCTCACCCTGTTTTAAAGTTGATACAGTCATTGAGTTAATTGATCAAGAAGAAACAGTCACATCTCATATGCCATGTACTCTGTAGATATAAACTTGATATCTCAAAGTTTTGTGTTTACATTTCCGTGTCTCTGTACATAGGCTGAGCTTAATGAAGTTTTGGAGGATGAGGAGGAACCAGCTCCAGCTCCCACTCCCCCTGCAATCTCACCAGCTGCTCCTAAAGTGACTGTCACATCTCAATCTGCTGTTCCTACTGGTGCAACTGGGCTGGAGGGTCAGCTGCTGGAACGTATTGAAATGTACAAGACTGCTATTTCTAATGCCAAGGCTGCAGGGGAGACCAGCAAAGTCAGACGATATGATCGCGGGTTAAAGGTAAGCCTAAAATTACCCATACAAATCCATTGTTTTCTCCATTTAAATCTTCTGAAATTTCTTAAGTTATATGTTCATTTTGTGTGTTGTTGATCTGAATGTAAGATATTACATTGGTTAATGTCTTCTTCAAACCTAGACACTGCAGTCCATGTTAACATCTGTCAAGAAAGGAAAACCAGTCAATGAGGAAGAGATGCCTCCTCCCGTTGCTCTCGGTGGAAAACCCAGTGTTCCTGCAGAGTCTGAATCTGTCAAGGAACGAGAACTGCCACAGCCGGAACTGATGCCCTCTCCACCCACCAATCAGAAACCTTTGAGGGAGGCTCCACCAATTTCCCCGAATACGAAGCCACTCCTTCTGACCCCACCTCAAAAGCCTGCAGCTGCCACCACCCCAGGAACCCCTGCAATCTCTCCACTCACCCCCAGCCAGCCCGATGCACAGCACTCTGGTAAAACATAAGATGACCAATGTTGTCCTCTGTGGACGTTTGTTCAATTGTCCTCTGTACACTGTTCTCAATGTACTGTATGGGAGAAAAGATGGGGTGTAGCTCCAGTCTATAAAACATTATAAATTCATCCATGTTGATAAAGTCATACATAACATCAGATATGTTTAGCGTAGTTTCTTTCTCCATACTTTATTATCAAAAAGCCTTTTGATAGTATAAGTTTAATGTGTTGATGTTTTATTTAGAAACCACCATTACCCAAAAAACAGCCACCCCATAATGCTTTATTTCTTCACCGAACTCAGAGCTGAAACAGGCGGTACTGTCCAGACAGAGGGAGTACAAGATGGCGGCCATAAATGCCAAACAGAGTGGAGACATTGACCAGGCCAAACAGCTCTACCTCAGTGCCAAGGTAACACAACTGATTTCACTTTTATAACTCCAGTAAATATTTTTCTCAGTTACTGTGTACTTCATAAACAAGGCTTGAGAGAGAAAGTTGGTGATGTTAGCCGAACTCCATCTCTGCAGAAAATGGACGCACTGGTGGAGGAAGTGGACAGAGGTGAACTGGTAGACCTGAGCTCACTGCCCCCTCCTCCTGGTTAGTGTAATCGCTTAAGTTAATATTACATTTTTGACTTAAGATCTTTTTTTCTTAAGAAGATAAATAAAGTAATTTAGGAATTATGACTCACCTTTTTAAGCTTGACCCAGCTGAATGAAAGAGATTTCGGGGCTGATTTCGTTTGTCTTTGTGTGTTGACTGTGTTACTATGTCTTGTTTTGTGATTACCTGGTGAGATGATAATGATTTTCCATTGTCCAACTCTGCACCGATCTCTCATCACCTGCAGGAGATGTAACAGTTGAACACCATGCACCTCCTGCTCCTCAGGCGTCCTCCAAAACAGCCGCCCCTGCTGCTCCTGCTGCTCCTGCTCCCACCAGTGTGGTACCGGCAGGTAAGATTCTGGTCGAGGGTTGGAAATAGTAACATCCCAGTGTGTTCGCAGACTTTACACAGATGCAGTAAAAGAACATAATCTATTTAAGTTGTCAACCTCCACTTACTTTGTGTGTGTGTGTTTGAAGACCTTCCTGCTCCCAGTAGCCTGGCAGAAGCCCTGCAGCAGAGGTTGGGTGTCTACAAGTCAGCAGCAGAGGGCGCTAAGAGCAAAGGAGATGATCGAAAGGCACGCATGCATCAGCGAATTGTCAAGGTATTAGACTACATCCACTTAAAGTAGTCCAAAAAATACCATACCAAGCAGCTGAAACTACAGTTAACAATAACATATTCTCAGAAATACAGAATCCCACCCCTGCTGTTTGGGGGTGTTTTTGATTCATGTTCCAAAATAACTGGGGTGACTCACTCTGTTTTGACCGGCGATACCTGCTGCTGCATCGACTCTAACTACTGTTGCTCATTTCACCTTTGAAATGACCTGAATCAAAGTATGGGTTTTTCTCTGAGGAAGTATTGAAAAACACTTTGGAAAAAGTATGAACATTTGGCCTTTCGACCCAGGTAGGGCAAATGGATTTAATTAAATCACCATGAGACAAGACCATGAAATAAAAGACTAAAATAGGTGTGAGGCATGTTGGGAGTTATGCTATTGTACCTTCTCTCAGTATTATACTGTTCATTCCATATGTTTAATTTTATAAGTGAGAAAGCCACATTTACTGGGGGGTAGTTTATTTACTGTGTTGTGAATATATTTTAACTGGAGTTCACAATAAACAAAGAATATGGATAATATAGTTTCCTTACTTGTAACTGACTCACCCCTTCTTAACAGCAATACCAGGATTCCATCAAAGCTCATAAAGCTGGACGGCCTGTCAACTTAGCCGAGCTCCCTGTGCCGCCAGGTAACTTTCTGAATCCAGATGTGTTTCATGATTCAGTTCCGGGATGCACATGCGTCTAGTGAACTTTGTGTCTACTTGTGTGTGCGTGTGTTGCTCCTCCAGGCTGTCCACCACTGCAGGGCTCAGAGGGGAGTCAGCAGCAGAGCTTCATTGGGGTTCTGGAAACAGCTATGAAAATAGCTAATCAGGATGCAGATGCAGATGATGATGAAGAGGATACTCCAACAGTGGCTGCCAAGGTAAAATTTTTTCAGTTTATGTATAATCCAACAACAGAAAAACAAATAGCCACTCCTCAGTGGAGTTAGAAGTCAATTCTTCGTTTGTCGCGTCATCCTAACCTTATATTTTCCTCTCTGAAGCCTGCTGTGCGCCCATCCGCCCAAAAAGCCAAATCTCCTGCAGCCCAGCCCCCAGGAGGCTCCGCAGCTGTGAAACTGGGACACAAAGGTGTGTGTTTGTGCACGTGCATGGCTGCCCAAACATACAGAATGTGCAAAAAGTGTTAGAGCTTCTCTTCTTTTTCGCTTAAATGTCCTCGCAGCCCAGCAGCAAGTGGATTTCCTGTTGCTACGGAGACAGGGGTTTTTGCGTGCAGCTCTGCGCTCCAAACAGATGAAGGTAAGGTGGACTTGCTGTTTCACTGTAATCTTGAACATATATTTTTGTCTGTGGGTTGACAACCTGCTGCTGTTGGGTTGTTTGTAGGACATGACGGGAGCAGCGCAGCACCTCAGACATGCCAAGGGTCTGGACCCCATGATCAGTGCTGCCAAGTCTGGCCTGCTTGTTGATGTCACCAAGGTTATAAATCCATTCTCATGTGCCAGTTAGCAACATAGAAGATGAAACAGAGCAAGTGTGTGTTGTAACAGCGTGGTCCCGGGAGCCAGTAAACGTAAACGAGATGGTGCTTCAACGCCAAATGTGAAAGACTGGGGGAAGGAAACAGGGTGAAATCACAGCTGTGAATGATATTATCTACATATTTTCATATAGTTGCCACTTATCCCAGGTGATGATTTTTTAAATTTTGCTTCCCATTTATTTAATATCTATCCTTCATAAAAGTTCTGTATTTCTCTGTGACTCAATCCTACAATTTAATAACCAAGAATATTAAGCTGGTGCCTGTGTAAGCCTGTCTGTGTGTTGGTCAGGATGATATCGCACAAGCACAGAAATGGATATTCATAACTTCTGGTAGACACGGGGAATAGAGGACATGTTGATTCAATTTTGGTACATGCTGGGACCCAGGTTCTCAAAAACAATTTGCTTCACTTCAGAAGTTACTGTTCTCTGAGAGAGTTTGGTGTCACTGTTTTATGTCTCCAATCTTTTGGTGTCCTGCTGACAGATTCCCTGCGCCCCGGAAGAGGACTACTCTCTGTCTCGCTCCCGGACGTCCCCAGTTTCCCCTCGTGCCAGTGAACAGTACCACGGCCTTATGGATCTTTTACGAAAGCAGCATGAGGTCAGCAAATGCACATTTCAAACAGAAATGCACCTTCTAAATCTCACTGTGCATCAGCCAACAGTTAATACTGATGTTGATATGGTTGTAATCATTGTCTTGAAGCTTGCTCATCACTTCTGAAGTTGTTCAGCTTTTAGTTTTCTGTTACAGTTTCTGTAAGTTTTCTGTTGTATGATACTGTCTTCGGTTATTTTCTGTTTTCTTATCCACACCCTCTTTTGCTTTGTATCTCAATTTACAGAAATGTCTGAACTCCTCCCAGCAGTTCACAAAAGCGGGCAATCTCCCTGAGGCTTTTAAGTAAGAGACATTTCACATTTGCACATTTGTATTTCTGTTCACTTCATATGGAGGTTCTCTGCAGCCATTATGGAAATTAACTCATTCTATTTCTGTTGCTACACATTTAAACAATTATAAGCAAACTACCCACAGCCATCACTGCCAAGATCAAATGAGCTAATTCTTACTCTATAGACACAGATGTTGGACATTTTCATCACTACATGAAAC
The DNA here is from genome assembly GCA_016785235.1 of Pseudorhombus dupliciocellatus. Taxonomy (NCBI): domain Eukaryota; kingdom Metazoa; phylum Chordata; class Actinopteri; order Pleuronectiformes; family Paralichthyidae; genus Pseudorhombus; species Pseudorhombus dupliciocellatus. Next base: position 468,062 of record JAFBJW010000186.1, on the reverse strand, counting down.
ATATAGCTTTAGAATTATCTTCATTCCATACATTAATTGATTTTTTCAGTGCTTTAGCGCAGTTGTGAGGGACGCAGTTTCTGTGGCAACTCCCAGACTTTCAATCGGTTTATTTTTTTCTCTTCATGTAACACTGAATATTTTAAACTTCCTCACTTATTTTCCCACATATTTTCACATACCTTCAACTGTCACACATCATACACATTACTGCAGGTTCATCCAGGTTCTACATTCTCTTCTTCTTTTTCAGGTTTGCTTTCAAAATATTGTCACTGCTTATACACAGCATATTATAATTTGATACACCTCATTTTAGACCTCAGTATTTATATGTGGGTATACGTATGTAGGAGCATTTGTGTGTAAGGACCATGTTTGTCTCTCACCAGGTGTGAGAAGCTGGCTGAGGAGTGTTTGAAAAACATAGAGATACTGAAGAATGCCCACGCCAAAGGCCACCCAGTCCCCAAGTGCCAAACAGAGGAGAGGACCTTCAGTTGTATTAAGTCAGTAATAAAACATAAAGTGTTTCATTTTATATTGTGTAATATTATATTACATTAATTTTATTAGTTTATTTTATTTTTATCAACCAGTCAGGTCGACCACTTCAACAAAATATCTCAACAGTTGTTTAATGGATTGCCAGAAAGCTTAGTTTAAACATTCATGAGCCTTCCATATAAGCCATATAATGTTCACATGAGCCCATGTGAGAGCCCGCAAAAAGAACAACAAATATATCAGGATGAGAAAGAGGTGCCCTAAAGATATAAGACAGAAAGATTTCGAGAGCTGGAAATGTCCTGTTGGCATTTTACAGTCTGTGCTGAAATATTACCATTATCAGATTATTTTTAATTTTAGCACCCGCACGTAACATTGCTGGAATGACTGAAGACTATTCATCTTGATAACAGAGGGAATGATTTCCCCCAGCTGGAGCTGTAGATGAATCAGAGTGACTCACTGTGACTTGGCTCCGGTATCATCCCATGCTCACAGCCAGGTGACTCTGGCAGTGAGTCACACCAAAGCTCTAGCGTGCAACCAAATATCTGTGAAGCGCGGCTAAAAATTTCCTTGGTCAGACCGGTGTGCCAAACATTTAGCTGGTGTGCCTCTGTATTCGATGGAGTCGTGTTGTTTCCCCATCTCATCTCCTCTGCAGCGTTAGCACTCACACAGGCCATGGGCTGCTCCCGCCCACACTGATTCCTCACACTGACATGTAGAACAAAAGCTGTTTAAAGAAATGGTTTCTGCGACATACCTGTTTGTGAACTCAGCAGCAGGCCCAGTCCAACTTAAGAAATGACCATTGATACCTCAAGAAAGATGAACACTTTGAATGGCTCCTGTGTTTGTTCTGCAGGAGCCACTCCAGCCTGACACTCAATGACCTGATGCTGTACATCGTCAAAGGCATTAATCTGCCAACTCCCTCAGGTAAATACATCTTCAAAATAACAATGAAACCACGTGTCAGATGTTCCTGTCTTCACACACTACTCACTCTTTGCTTTCAGGTGTCTCAGCTAACGATCTGGATGCAAGTGTGAAATTTGAGTTTCCCTTCCCCAGTGCGGTAGGATTTCGCTCTCTGAAAGACTGCATGTTGATTATATGTTAATGATAAAGTAATGAAGGTGGCGGCAATGCACCTATAAACTGGATGCCAGTCGCCAATCAAACCACCATCAACAACAACAAGACCAGATCATGATTACATTCACATAGTTTATGTCTTGTTGCGTTTTAATAAATGTCTTCCTGTGTATGTTTATGTAGGAGGAGGCTCAGAGGGACAAGACCAACACAGTGAAGAGCACCAACAGCCCAGAGTTTAAAGAACAATTCAGACTCAACATCAGCCGCTCATCCAATCGCTTCAACCGATTCGTTCAATCAAAAGGAATCAAGTTTGAAATCATCCATAAAGGGTAAAAACCCCAGATGCTTTGCTGCAACATACACACACCTCATTATCTGTCTCTCTTCATCTATCTTGTCTGTTGTTCTGTCCTCCTTGTGTTGACAGAGGCTTGTTTAAGACAGACAAAGTCGTGGGCACAGCTCAGCTGAAGCTGGCGGCTCTGGAAAACCACTGTGACATCAGAGAGATCATAGACGTAAGTGCTAATAGAGGGAAAAACGAAGGTGTAGTCCCATGTACTGACATGATCTGTGTGACGGTGTGGATGTGTTTCATAGGTGATGGATGGACGTAAAGCCACAGGCGGCAAGTTGGAGGTGAGGGTGAAGATCAGAGAGCCTTTATCTGGAGTTGAACTCCACCCAGTGACGGAAAAGTGGCTCATACTCATCCCAGTCTCCTCCCTCTCTCCCCCAGAGAAACAAAGGGAACGGGTGAGTAGATTTCGCTGTTCATCTTGTTGCATGTTGATCATCTGTGGGAGGAAACTAATGGAGAGCAGATCTCTGTCTGTCATCATTATCAGACATAAATTCCAGAAAATTTGATCTAGACATTTTCCAGACATTTCCTTTCAGATATGAAGAACACGGCATGTTTTTCTAGGTCAGACATTTTCTCCGGTAGTCCAAACAGGAGACAGAAGTTTAACTGGGGGCTGGCTGGAAAAAGTTCTAGAGTGTGTCCAGAGCGACTTACTTGGATATTTGTGATGTAACATACTCTGCTCATGACATTCACCTCCCTTCCAATGTGGCTAAATGTTTCCAGGCTCACCAAGTCTTTGTAATGTGTGCATCATATGTATATAGAGTATAATCTGTCTGCTGCCCACTACAAGGCCCATAAATACAGATGTGACCAACACTAATAACACAGACACAAGAATTAACGTCTTTGTGTGTGTCTGTGTTTGAACCAGGCCCCATCTCCTCGATCTAAACCCAGACATGAAGGGAGCAGCAGCAGCAGCAGCAGGAGCAGTCATCCCAACAACTCTCCTCCACAGTACAAACTCCACAGCTTCAGCCTCCTCAACTATGACAAGGAACGGTTCGAGAGGAAGGTTTGTTTGTGTTTTCGTGTGTTCATTTGTCTGAGCCTTTCTATAATACTCACAATGCGTTGAACCTGTAACCCACTCCGCCTGTCTCTCAGATCGCAGAGTACCAACGGAATCGACGGCATCCTCCGTCTGACCTCGTCGACCAACACAAACAGGTCACGCACAGACTGCAGTGGCAGAAAGCACAGCTGGAGCGAGCCTCTCCTGCTCTGCTGACAGGTAACACACAAATGATCCGATTATATACAGCTCTGTCCCAGAGGCTGAGTGATATTAACATGTGGGAGATGATACCACTGAAAACAATTTGGTAATTCCTATGATGTTGTCATAAAACCCTAAATGTAATTGAGGCCCACACTTGAACCAAACACAGTATTATACATTCCTATGCATAAACAATAAACACAAGTACAACCAAATTTCTGCTAATTTCATGGAAGTGTAGTTGAGTCCCAGTTGTTGAGTGCTCATCTTCTGTTGAAAGTCTCTAATATTGAAAATGTTGTTGGGCCAAACTGCTCCTCTTTAAGAGTTTACACATGAAGCCGATAAAATGAACAAATGTCAACATCTACATTCTGCAGACACTGAGTTTTCTGGAATTATTAGATAGATACATTTGAAGGCACATTTTTTTCCTTCATTGTTTATTATGTCAGACATCAGTGAACATAAACACTGATCCGGATACGTGGCAGATGAAGCCGACTGATGAGTCAGGCGCTTGTATGTACTTGACAAACACATTATTCGTAAAGCGTGTAACCCACAGTTCTCCTCACCACATGTGCAGAATATGAAAATGTGCTGCGGCGGCTGGTCCAAGGACTTGCTGACTCAGTGAAGAAATTCTCCAGCCAAGGCAACAGAGTGAGTACACGGGCAGGGTTCACTGTTGTGGATAGTACTGCTATCACTCACCTGGGTAAAGTGATGGTTTCCTTTTTTTTGTGTAGGATGCTGCCAAGGATGCACTTGGCAGGGTAAAGATGGTGGAGAGTGAAGTAAGAGCTGCTTTGAACTCACAATATAAAGCATGTTGCATATTCTTAGGCTCATAGATCAGTCATATACTGACTTTCCTCTCTGCTTCAGCTGGAGTCACTTATGAGGAAACGTGCTGGATAAGAGGAGAAAAGGGCAGCGGACACTTGGCTGGGGGACTGTTGGTAGTTTTTTCCATCACTCTCTGTCTCATTCAAAACATATTCACATACAAACACTACAGTTTGGTACTTGGAAGCACGTTTAGCATGACTCTGTACCGCTCATGTCCACGACAACTGCATGAACCAACCTGCAAAATTCCTTCTGAGATCATGTAACCTGCGTCTCTCGTGACTATCGCCTGACCCAACAGCCGAGAACAGACCTGCCGTAACAAAGGGACAGAAATTGAACCATATGTTATGTGATGTATTAAAGAGGGAAGGGAGAGCTAGGCTTATTTGCACTTAAACAAGAAAGACACTACAGCTTCTGAAGGACAGCTTTACAGATTTTACTCCCACTCCGTACATTGTTTTTATATTTTCGTCTTTCCATTGAGTATTGTTGGTGAGAGCAGAAAAAACAAGACACCAGCTCAAAGAGTCTTTTGATGTCCATCGATGACCAAAAAGTGTGTGTGTGTGTGTGTGAGCCTGCTCTGAGGTGTGTTTAACCAGCGGACTGAGGTGTTTTTAACCCCTTTTCCCCATATTTTATGTGTGTAATGAGCTTAATCTAATCTGTCTGCTCCAGTGTTCCCAGATTACAGTAATCTGCTCCGTTTGGAGTGGTGTGATATGGGAATAAAAAAATAAATAAAAAAAAACCCAGCCACAGCCTACAACCCATAATGAGGGATTAGTGTTTGTGTCACCAAGGAGACGACGAGATCAGACGTAGAGTTCCATTTGGGGCCATGGCGGGGGGGGGGCGTTAACAGCGTACCATTGTGGTTGAAGCTTAAACCCACTAAATTATCACTGCTTCTTCTCCTCCGTCATCAGCTGTTTCTATCATGGTTCCTTGATCTTCACTTTCTTCCCAATGATTCAAATAGCTTTTGAAAAATCGCTTCTTCTGGATTTTATTTGCAATGTTGGTCTCTCGTACTGCTGATTGGGAAATAATTAGTGACCCCTCCATCAGTGTTCTGCCATTTTCTGCAGATTTTGGCATCTGGCAGATACTGTCCCTCTAAGTGGGCTCTGCAGTGGGCACAGCCGGATGCTGAATAGTCTGCCCACACAAGGACGGCCCAGTATCTGTCAGTAAGGCTGGGCAACTGCTCATTTCTATTTCTGTTTCCCCATAGACATCCCTGTCATAGGCATCTCTCTCCACCAGTTTTTACACTTAAAGTTATCTGGTGAAACTTTGACAGATGTAAAAGATCCCTGCTGACTAAGAAAAACACCTTGAGAATAAATCGTTTGACCCTAACAGACCTAAGCAGTCAGTTGCGTGACACTTGTAATATTTTTCAAATGTGTGATGTAACTGCCACACAATCTCTGCCCTGAGGGCAAATGTGTTTGACGACCTGCTAACCTGACAGCCACTGTACACAGCCAGGATGTAGCCGACTTATTCTTTGTTTACATCTGACTCTTCTGTGTTGATGATGTTTGGTAACTCCACTAATAGTATTTTTGGTCACGTGGCAGAGCAGAGAATCATGTGTTTGTGCTAATCCACCCACCATCTCGCTCCATTAGCAAATAATCCCTGTTAAAGATGCCGTTCTCCACAGACCCCCTCTAACCTCTGGAGGGGTTATCCTCTGACTCTTTGTAAATGGGACATTATTGTGCCTTGGATCAGATGATATTTTTAGATGGACAAGATGATCAATTTCTCTTTATAGTAACATAACATTTAGCATCTCAAACTCAAGTCGTGTATATATTTATACACAGATTTTTGGATTAAGTTTCTATTTATTTCTGTGATGATTTTTTTTTAAAACATCTAATACACTCAGATGTGTTCAGATGGGATCCACTGCACAACAGCTTTTCATTTTAGAGAAAAATAATGATTATCTGAAACAATACAAAAACTAGAATGTCACTAGAGCACCATGTCAGAAAAATGTTTGGACAGTTGAAAACCTGTTATTTTTAAAATTAAAACATTTTTTTCCTAAAATATTTCAGATGTCCAAACACAAAAACATGCAAATCACTGTTATCTTCCTAACAATTATATGAGTTTTACTCACTCTGATGGGGCCACACACAGTAGCTCTGGTATAACGTGGGGCCTGCATCACTCATATGCTTTCACAGCATTAATAGCATGAAAACTGCAGCTGCGCCGTTTCTTACAATTCAATGGCTTTAACCTCATTTCACCCCCCAAACGCACAAAACCTTGTGCTACGTCAGCCCACTCCTCAAGTAACCTTGTGGCCTGTGAGGCTGCTCTGTTGTCATGGCAATGAGCTCATCGGCATTCATTGTGGGAGCTGGATGTCCAGGATCAGGGCAAAGGGACATATTGTTAAATTGTCCCGCTGGTGACTCACAACACTTCCCTCCCTTTACCACACACACACACACACACACACTCCTCGCTCGCGAAATGTTTGACTTTTCTTTTTTCTTTTTCCTTTTTCATTGTCCTCATTGATATCCATATACACTCCATTTACATGAAAAGAAAGTTTGTTGGATTGTTTTCCTTTTTTTTTCTTTGATTCTGTATTGATGCAGTTAATGTGTTCATCTGGGTTTGGGAAGGTATTTTTGTTGATCCTATGACATTTTTCCCTCAAATCATATAAGGTCATATAAGGGCAATCATTCTAAATGTAATGTACAGCATAATGTGCACTGTCTATATTTTAAGTGCAAGTCATGATGACGTGTAGCTCAAAATGGGAATGTATGAAAGCCTGATTGTTTAGGCTTTACTATCTAATACATAAGGTTAGCGTGAATAAAATGGTGCAACCTCTGTTTTGTGTCCCCATTGAACTGATTGTTTGATTGTTCTAATCTGTGTAATGTGTTTATCAGGTGGATATTGAATTACTTTTAATTCCATGAGTTTATGAACCTGAGTTAAACTGAGCTCGTACTTCAGAAAATTGGTTTGGTATAATGGATTCTTATATACTTTCATTCTGTGGCTGGTGTTGACCTATAAAACTTTATTTCTATGGCATTATCTTAACAAGATTACAAAGTGCTTTACAGAATGTAATATAACAAGCACAAACAAAATTACGACATTAAATGAAAGAAAATATTAAAAACTGCTCCCCCCTGTGACTCAATAACTACAACTGTTAATTCAGTTGGTTGGAAGATCTCAGATTAATGTTTGAAGTGTTGGGCTTTAGTATCTCTGTGAACTCCTCCAGATTTGACTAAAATTAGTACCATAGTGCCAACAGTAGATTTATATGCAGATCTATTTTTATTCATATTATTCATAGAGTCTCTGGTGCGTACACAGGAGATTTCCTACAAAGGAATGGTGGTTTGTGCCAAAGGAAAGACTTTCCCATTCTAGTCCTTTCCCAAATAGTTTCAAGTTGTTATAAGAAAGAAATAAAAGTCCCTGGGAGAGAGAATGGAGGAAACAACCCTCTACATAAAAGAAAAATAGGAGGCATATTAAAAACTACACAGAGGAAATGGGATATCAGTTGCTTCCCAGACTGAAGGAATAGCCAGAATGGATTGTATTAAAAAGACAATTGAGAACAGCAATAGAATAGAAGTGAATATATATTTTTAAAAAAAGCAGAAAATGTACATAATATATTTTTAGAAGATGCAAAGATGTGGAATAATATCTATACAGATGATGTTGATGTGCAAGAGTACACAAGTACATTTAAAAGATAAAACCATTTCTGTAAAAAAAAAAATATATATATATATACACACTGACACACGCAGCATCACGTATATGAGGAGCTGAACCAGTGTGACTGACAACAATGAAACTTGGAATTAGACATCTTGTGTTGTGTGTGTGTGTGTTGGGGGGGGGGGGATTGGGGCTGTGGTGTTATGCTAATAACGTATTTGAATGTGGAATCCCCCCCCCCACAAAAGAAGCAGAGAAGAAGAGAGGGGGATGGTGCACAGACACAGAGGAGGGGGGGGGGGGGGGGGCATCATCGTGATGAAGTTGGACAACCCGCGAGACTGCGGTGGGCGTGGTCACCGAGGCCTCCGCTTCCTGCTCGGCTGAACACGTGGTTCCGCGTCTGCTCGCCGACTTGTCTGTCACAGTGCGAAGCGTCTCCAGCCCTTCCTCCCCTCACTCCTCTCTCTCTCTGTCCTCCCATACTACACAGCAGACCTCCTCCTCCTCACCCCACTCTCTTCTCCTCCTCCTCCTCCTGCTGCTGCTGCACTTTCCCTCTTTCTCTTTCTTTAGCGACGGCTCCCGGGACTGACCGTCTGCCAGGCCGCGGTCCCTCCAGCGTGTACCGGACCAGAGACAGACAGACAGACAGACAGACAGAGAGAGGGAGAGGGGGTGAAAGTGTGTGTGTGTGTGTGAGGGAGAGAGGGAAGCGTGAGCGAGCGAGCGAGCGATTGAGTGAGTGAGTGCGTGTGTGTGTGCGCGCACCCGGCCGCAACCGGTCCGTCCGTGGTTATTTCCGCCTCTATCCCGCCGCGCTGTCTTCGGTCATGACGCTGGAAGCGATCCGCTACCGGGCCGGCTCCCTGCAGGTCCTCAACCAGCTGCTGCTGCCGCACCAGACCGCGTACGACGAGGTCCGCACGGTGCAGGACGCGTACGAGGCCATCAAGTCCATGAAGGTAGGGAGCCCCCCCACCCCTGTCCCCGTCCAGGGCTGCATGTGCATGTGCATGTGCATGTGCATGCCCCCCCCCCGCCGTAGAATGGATATAAAGGTTTCCTCGTCGTCGGTTCTTTTGTGCTCCCGCAGCTGCACGCATGTGCGCGCTGCGCTCAGCGGCGTCGGCCTCTGTCTTAGTTGTGGATGCACCAGCAGCTCCACACCCCCTGAATCCTTTATTTATAGTTTTCATATTATCATGTGCAAGCGACAGGCTAAGTAGGAATCTGCAGCCAGCACCAGCCCGTGCAACACCCCCCCCCCTGCTCTTTCTTTGGGAAGAGAGTATTGATGAATTATTAATGACCTTTGCTCCGGTTTTTTTTTTTTTTTGTTCGCGTGGATCTCGTGCTGCACTCAGTGACACCTCCACCCCTGCTTCCTCTGCACAGCTGAGGCCCGACACCCTGAGGTGCTCACACACAGTTGCAGGATGCTCTAGTTGTTGGGGAACATTTTTCAGACGCAGGTATTCATTTATTGACTGCACTCCTGCCAGTCCTGCGAGACACACACACACAGCTGCTGTGTTTGATCCTGTGTGTGTGTCAGAGTGAAGGAATGTACCATAAGCAGGGGGGTGATGTCATGATGCTGATGATGATGGAGTCGAATGCTAGAGATGATGTCATGAGTCCAAACCTGACAACTTTTGTCTCCACAACCGCCTACTTACGCTCTGAGCAAATATGTTGCTCACCCTCATGCAAACTGAGAGAGCTGCTGGAAGTGAGCACATCAGGAGGGAAACCACCAGCTGACCATAACTAACCAATTCCTCCTCTTCCTCCTTCGTCCAGGTGCGTGGCGCCCCGGCCATCGCCATTGTCGGCTGCCTCAGCCTGGCCGTGGAGTTGCGTGCGGGGGCCGGCGGCGATGACCCTGTGACCTTCATCAGGGAGTCTCTGTGTCACCTGACCTCAGCCAGGCCCACCGCTGTCAACATGGGCCGCGCCGCCCGCGAGCTGATGGAGTTTGCAGAGAACGAGAGCATGGAGAAGAACTCGGAGCAGCTGAGGGAAAGGTGAGCAGCTGGATGATCAGCGTTCACGTTTATGGCTCGATTTATATTTATTTAGATCCATTTAGATTGATTTAATTCATGATGGTTGGCACATATCCTTAAAGTTGTCATCAAAACTAAATTAGGAACACAAGATCCTCTCACGGTAATTTTCTTTCTCTGTAATAGTTAATTAATACAATTGCACACGGAGAGTACATTATCTGCCAGGGCCCAACTTAGTTCAGCTAAACCGCACCAAATTATTCACATTCGTAGATATCAGTTCCCTTAATGTGTCCGCTTAGATCCACGGATCAGGCAAATTAAACTTGATTCTTGCTGCTCTGCGTTTGTAGCCTCATGGTTGAACCACTTAGCTAAAAGAGATGTTATGAATTATTCTGTTGGAAACGGGTGGAAACGTGAAACGTCTTCATATTAAAAGTGGAAAACACATTGGTAGGCTCCCATACCAAATCCTTCGTTTCATGGGAATCGGTGGAGTAGTTTGTGCGTAATTATCCCAACAAACAAGCGCAGATGGAGGCAAATAAAAACAATATTAGCCATAAAAGAAACGATGCACGTAGCTTGTTTTTGTGTAAACTCCACTGGGCTCGTTGCAAACAATCAGCTGCTGGAGGTGTAACCAGGCTAACTGGAACTGTGAATTGAAAGAATCAAAACACTTAAGAATTCCCCGTGTGAGCGTGATGCTCCGCCTGCTCTAACACTTCCCTCACACAGCCTCCGGTGTCTTTGTGAAGGAGGTATCAGGCAACCTCCGAGGTGTAAATTGGCATGCCTACAGTGTTCATATATCACCGTGTTACCTGTGTGACAGGCACCCTGGTTACTGTTGTTATATCATTATATATGATCGCGTACTGTAGTTTGTTATAGCTTTAATTCAGGCTGCGCAAACACAGATATTGGTTCAGAAAGCAGTTGCTGTTTCAGGACTGAAAACTAAGTGTAGTGTATAGAGGACCTGATGAGATGCTGCCTGCGACGATCAGATGTCACTGATCGATATAAAATACATTTCTTGGCCAGTATCATCAGGGTCAGGGCTTCTTATATCAGTTGCAGCCATTTAGACGCAGTGGGCTGCTGAGTCCATGCCACGGCACACCTGCCCTCCATGTTCCCCTCACAGTGATTCATATCAGTTCTACACAGAGAGAGAGGGGAGGAGAGAAAGTGCCGGTGTCAGTGTGGAGAGGTGATATCAGCAGATCCACGGAGTCAAGAGATGAGAATCAGTTTCAGGATAACATCCGTTGATCCTGATCTGTAGTAACTGAAGCCGCCAGTGATGAATCTGTGTCGTTAAAAATCGCAGTGCAGCAGAGCGGACGGGTCATAAACTCATCTGAGCTGCTGACGTTTTGTTCTGAAGCTGTAAATCTACCTCCTCAGGCTGTTGTATGAGAGGAGCATCTAAGCCCTGGCTGCTGTAGCTCAAAGTGAAGCAGTGGAACAAGTGTCAGACACCTGGATGATTTTTGATCCTTGAAACTGGGTGTGTAGACAAATCAACACTGTTAAGTTCACTTTAGTCAAAGGGTGATGGAGGGAAACCATTAAAGCTTCCCCCAGAATGAATTCGATCCAAAGCATAATGTGGGGAGAGTCTTTTACGCACGAGTTCAAGGTGCAAAGATTCCACTGGCACGTTCGGTTATGCGTACAACTGCAGCTGAAACTGAGTGAGGTCTGGGTGGTTGCGTGGACAGTAACAACTTGATGGGCGATAGCGGGAGCATGCAGCCAAGCACGCAGCAAATAGCACAGATCCATGCAGTAACCTTACACATCTCTTATGTTAGGAGAAGAGTTAAAAGTTTTTGATTAGTTCTTAAGCTGTGGCCGGACTAATTAGACATGCCAGATTACCGTTGTAGATGAATGAACAACAAGCTGTTTCCCAGAAATGACCCTGGTTAAAAGATATGCCCTACGATATATATATGCCCACTTGATGTCCACAGTGGGAGTCGCTTCTTCTCATTGTCCACCTCTTGTGCCCCCCAACAGTGTAATTGCCTGGATCGAAGACATGCTGGAGCGTGACGTCAATGACAACAAGAAGATTGGTAACTATGGCGCCCAGCACATCCTGTCTGGCGTCCCGAGAGACTCCGTGACCATCCTCACACACTGCAACACCGGCTCGCTGGCCACGGCTGGATACGGGACGGCACTAGGTGAGACTGGAGCCGTGGGTGTGAATGAGCAAAGAAGAGGGGTGGTTGTTGCGATTGTTTCTGGCGCTGTAACGGTGGCGGCGTCTGTGTGCAGGCGTGGTGCGAAGCCTCCACGGGCTGGGCAGGCTGAAGCGCGTGTACTGCACAGAGACGAGACCGTACAACCAGGGGTCCAGGCTGACGGCATATGAGGCAGTAGCAGAGGGAATCCCCGCTACTCTCATAACCGACAGCATGGCGGCGCTCACCATGAGAGAAATGGACATCACAGGTCAGTTTTCATCCTCACGTTTTCTCCCGATCAATTTGTTTCATCTTCCCCTCTTGCTCTGACGTTTTCCGTTGTGCTCTCTCTCAGCTGTGGTGGTCGGGGCAGACAGGGTGGTTGCCAACGGCGACACGGCCAACAAGGTGGGCACGTACCAGCTGGCTATCGCCGCAAAGCACCATGGGATTCCCTTCTATGTCGCCGCGCCCAGCACGTCGTGTGACCTGAGCCTTGAGAGCGGCAGGGACATCATCATCGAAGTGCGACCCCCCGAGGAGCTCACCAGTATAAACGGGGTGCCCATCGCCGCCAAGGGTAAGGAGTGTGTGTGGGGGGGGGGGGGGGGGGGGGGGGGGGGGGGGGGGGGGGGGGGGGGGGGGGGGGGGGGGGGGGGGGGGGGGGGAATAGCAGCGAGGAGTAAACAACAGGGTCAGAGAGAAATGAGCGTAGCCTATTTCTCGTGTCCAGCCTCAGACTAATTGACGTCACATGCAGATTAAGTGCACGAGGCGAGCGGCGGTGTAAGGGCTCCAAATGTTGCACGAGGGTCGGGTGGCACTTAGTGGAATCACATTACCTTCGCAGAGACGGTTTGCGGTTGGCAAAGTGCGAGGCTCTGATTTCACAGAATGCTCTGCGCTGGAAAAATTCTTCTTGAGGTCTCGCTTATTTCATCAGTGTCGAGAGAGAGAGAGATGCCACAGTGCTTTAAAAGCAGCATGTCAGTGGACGTGGTTGTCAGTTGAGTTGTGAGAGCTGAATAGAGTCTTTGGATCAATGAGCATGTGAGAGAGGTGAGAGGTGTTCAGTGTCGTCACTGTAATTAAAGCCCATTCATTTAATGAGCACTGTGCCTCTGGAGAGGAGGTCGTGTGCTTGAACTTTACATTTACTCTTCTATAAATTTCCTCCCGCACTATTCTCTGGTCCCTCGCATAACTGGACAAAATTTTCCATTTGTTTAATATTTGTCTGTGGGAATCTACCCATGGATGTGGAGGGTGTGTGGTTTATTAAGCCACTGATGCTGCGTAGGGACGCTATTGTCTGCTTCAGCAAATTCCCACTTAAACAACAAAACCAGCCGCAGCCTAATCTTTGACATCAGCTCCACAGACGCATTGTTCTTGATGCTGCACGCCTTCATCCTGCTGCTGCAAACGCTCACTAAAGCAGAAGATAAATTCATCTGCAGCTAGAAATGGTTCCCGTCTGGTTGAGTAATATTTGCTGGCTAATGATCCCAATACATTTAAAGGTTTACGTCTCAAGCTGTGTTTACTTAGTTGTTTTGAAGAGTTGAAAGGCCATGATTGAAAGTTGAGTGTGTGTGTGTGTGTGTGTGTGTGTACCAATGGGACCACGTCTCTGCACCACAGGCAGTGCTGTGCAGACTCCGGCTCCAGGTGCAACTGTGGTGTCTGTTGGGTGTTGGTGTGTGTGTGTGTTCTTTAAATGTTCAACAGTCTCACTTACCCTGGACTCTCTGCCGCAGGTATTGAGGTGTGGAACCCCGCGTTCGACGTCACCCCTCACCAGCTCATCACAGGAGGCATCATCACAGAGCTGGGAGTCTTCCTCCCCTCTGAGCTCCAGGCAGCCCTCACCGGTCGCCTCACTGCCCTCTAGAGCCCCTCAGCCCCGCCTGCTGGTCCGTGTGCACCACTGCACCTTAACGTCAGACACTCATCTCACCACACAACACACACACACACACACACCGATTGTTGCCGTTTTGATTTCATTTTGATAGATGCACAGTCACTGTTACAAGTCAGTGGTGCACATAGATTGTTCAGTCTCTTACTCAATCACAAACTCACAGCAGGGAGTCGAACATGCACGTGCGGTCTCCCCCCACCCCCCCACCCCTCTTTTATGTCTGTCTGTGTGCTCTCTTCATCACTCCTTCTCCCCAAGTTTTCCACTCTTCTTCTTTCAGTCCACTTGTTTCCTTCTTAAATCGCCCTGCGAAATCAAAAAGCGCGCTGCTGGACTCTCTTCCTGAAATTCTATTTGGCTGTTTCATAAATCAACACCGTGGTAATTCTTCAGGGGTTCGTCAAATCTGAACAGAAAAAAACATCCACGAAGGCTAAAGCATGACTGATTTCTTTCATTAGCTGTGGTTTCTAAAATGCTGCTACTCATTTGTAAATAAACGTGTCCTCGCCGGTAATGTGTACATATGTAGAAAAATAACCCCTGCTAGTAAAAGTTACTATTTTAACCAAATATGGGGTTATTCGAAGAATAAATTTGACATCAAAAAATGTTATATTAACATTTAATTTCTTTTGTGCTCTGTTGAAAACCTTTTTCTAGAGGAATTATCCAAATTTATAGCAGATTTTCACAGTGAAAATAAGAATCCTGTGTCACTCCCACTTTTTAACCTGTTTGGCAAAAAACAAAAAAAAAAGAATAGAATTTCTCAATCAGTCCTTGATTGGTCAGCTGGAGCCAATGAAAAGACATGGCTGTATTTAAACCTCACTCATTAGTTCAGTCCTGTTTCCCCCAGTTCCACCATGTCATACTACATGTGTATTATCATATTGTACTTATATAACCATACATATGACAGCACCATATTGATATTCACTATTCCACAGGATGCTCTGTAAGATTGAAAACTCCTGACAATAGGACTTAGCTTCATATTAACCACGGCCAGAGTTGATGTGTATTAAAGGAGTATTTCACCCTGAGAGTAAGAATCGGTTCTGACCGATGGCTTGTTCATGTTTTGCAGTGAGAACAATCTCAGTTTCCTGTGACTAGAGCTGCAGTAATCAGAACCACGTGGAACAACCTTGTATCTTTATTCTGGGGTGAACTATTCCTCAATCCGATCCGTGGGGTGTTTTCCAAACTGAGGCCGCGTCAGAAAACGAAGTGTGAATCCGTCAACAATCAGAATGTACTCTTCAGCGCAGATGAACTTCAGTCGGGGGCTGTGATCCGCACACTTCAGACACTCACTCACTTCTTGCCTTTGTGCTCAGTTCAGAATGTAGTTCAACTATTTGCATTTGCTCCTCCCCGTGACTGAAATGTTCCTTAACTCCAGACTGCGTTTCAGCCCCCAGCCCTGCTCGATGAGGTCATGGGTCAGGACGGAAATTAGGAAGACACTAACAGTCGGGCCACACTGGCTGCGTGAGCGGTGCATCGCGAAACATCTTGCTTTTCATTTCGTCGCCGATGATATCAGGTCAGAGCGTCCACACTGCCGTGAGCCACGCTGCTCTTCTAGGGAGTCGCGGTCTCACCTATACACAGTCAAAAAACAGTGAAAACGATCTTTCACCAAAGTAAAATTGCTGTGTCTGTTGAGAGAATCCATTTGTTATAGTAGGAGAGGAAGATGCACGGCTTCATAGTCCTGACTCATAGATGAGTAGTAAGGCTGCTTAATTAAAGGAAATGCAGTGATCATGGCAGCGCTGCAGCAGACGTGTTCCCCGTGTGAACAACAGACACTCGATGCCGCTGTCGCGTGCACCCAGTGTGGCCGGGGTGTTACCGTTCTCTGCATTTGTATTCCTGTCAGCCGTGACTTTCACAACGTGGCAGACGAGGATTAAAAACCAGGATGAAAGGGAGCGAGGCCTCGTAACGTGGAGGTTTATCAGATTTGTGCAGTTTTGAAACAGAAAAATAATCAGTTACAATTGTATAAGCTAGTTTTTTGGTTGTTTTTTTTTTGAAAATGCTGATCACTGGTTCAAGATCCAGAATTGTGAGTATTTCAGACTTTTCTATCACTGTAACTGGAAAAGAGCTGTGGGGACCAAACCATTGCAGGGACGAACAACCAAAATTTTAAATTGCCACTATGACCTCGGGGAAATTAGATTCATTAGATGATCACGTAATGAATTAAAGAAATTAAAACAGTAAGCCATTAATAATTACAGCCCTTCCCTCACTGACACTCAACAGTTGCCGCATCCAGTTGGAACCTGACACTGACATTGTATTTACCCGTATACATCAGACTGTTATGGACTTTAAGACGCAGACTGGCCGTCTTCAAGTTCTCGTGTCGTACGTTTTTGTGTGCGTTTGTGAAAGGTGTTCACTGTGTTCCTGCAGTTATACGACTTGGCCAAAGTCCCGTTAAAGTCAATCTCTTTATGGGACGCACCTACTGGCTGTGCTGAATGTCACGGGGCCCGCACTGCTCACTGCCTTACAGGTGCAGCACCAGTACAGCTCACTGGAGACCCTCGGTCCTTCCTGATCCCACCCCGACTCGTATCGTGCCACCGTCTCTTCATGCTCGCGGAAATCTGGACAATTCTCAGTTTGTGGATTTACATACGCACGAGTGTCGCAGTAATGAGCTGATGGGGAGAGAATATTGGATTTTTATTATTATCTTCGCTGTGTAGATGCCCTGAGATGATATCAGGTTGTCTTTTGTTTTTCACGACTATCATTGGGCAAAACATTGTGCTCTGGTTCCGACACAAACAACCAAATGATATTCTAGTGTCTCTAAATGTAGCCTGGAGGATCAGAACCTAGTTGCAACTCAAGTCCAGGACTCTAATGTAAATGTACTGTCTGACTGTTGTTTTGATTTCTCAGTTTATTGAGACTGGTGTCACGGGTTGGGACGGTCTACCATCCTCACCCCCCCCCCCCGTTGACTTCATCACTCTGTTGAATTGTTCTAATATGTGGCATATACACAAACCCAGCTCTCTACATAAGAGAGAACCCCCGAAAAAACAAACTTGATGTCATAACGACAACTGCAGTAGCCTGTTTCATCATCCATATCTTCAGAATGCTGTATATAAGCTTCCTCCTCCCCTCATCGCCATCCTCCTCCGTCTTTGTTTGTCCTCTTTCCGCCCATCGAACCTCAACTCACAAAGATGCTGGTCGGTCACACACAAGCAGAAACGACACTTGTGCATTTGAATTATCTTCCTTTTGTTTTGTACAGTTTCAAGATGTCGCACATTTTGGGGGACAATGTTAGCTAGCGTTCCCGACATATGTAGCAACTCTGTGGCCGTCAGTGCAGCCGCATTTGGTTTCTTTCTAAATCTTTGAACAAGTATGAGATTTTTTTTTTTCTTCTTGTCTGTACATCATGATTCTAACTTTTTGGCTTGTGCTTTGTTGTTTTTTTTTTTTTTATTTCATGACATTGTGACTCCTAGTGACTAGGCCATTAGTACACAACACTGGGGAGGCCTCCTCAACCATACACACTACCTCTCCGTCTGCTTACACAGACTCCAACACTGAAGCGCATGAACATATGCAGTGAACGTGCCAGGCTGCAGCAGCAGAGCAGATTGGCAGATTGCATAGAGAAAAAAAAGAAGCAACAAACCCACAACTGAAATTGTCCATGTTTGTATCTTGAACCCAAAGTGATAAATAATTTGTGGCTCTGCTTTTTGTTTTTTTGCCAAAGTAGCCTACATTCAGGCAAGTGTGTGACATTGGGTTGAACTGTGTTTGCCTTCTGCTCATGTTTTTACACCATGCTTATGGAGCAGCAGCATTATTGTACCGTTAAAAAAAAATGAAAGATGGTCCGCCAATGTCCCCTTGAGAAGCCCAACACGTGACGAATAATCAGGTGCCAAAACACAACGCTGCTCGCCAGGTATTTTCCACCTCAATTTGACCAGAGAGGGTACTTGTGAATTATCAGATGGGTAGTAAGGCCTGCGATTCCCATGGAAGGAGTGTAGTTCAGATGGCCTCTTTAAGTGCAAGTATGTTATTGTTGTTATTGATAATCACTCGATTTTTGGATTTAATTTTTTAACATGTGGAAATAGTTCAAAACTGGATTTTTTAAATATATATGTATATGAATATAAAGCTGTAAAGTGCAGTCATGAAGCAAGAGATTTCTCTTTCACATCAATACAGTTAAAAAAATAAAACCACAGTGAAAAGACTTGTCTCTGTCCATCATGTTATTACCTCAGTGATGGAGGTGTTCTCATCTGTTAGTTTGTCTGCAGGATTATGCAAAGCTACTCAACCAATTTTCATGAAATAGTGTGGGGACCTAAATTAGGTACACCTACATTTAATCAATCTATTAAATATAGCTGTACAGTTTTTTGAATATTTTAAACGTGTGATATTCAGTTTATTTTCTCAGAATAATGCCAATCATTGATCTTGATTTCTAAAAAAAACAAGTGTGGTCTCAGAAGGGGGCTGACTGGTGGCCGATGGTGGAGAGCTGTGCTCTGCTTCATCCAGTAGAGGGCGGTAGTGCAAAAAGCGAGGACGAAGCCGACTGTCCATCAGAGCGAGGCGGGAGAAGAAGAATTCACTCGTTTACTTCCGGTTAGCAAACATGGCTCAGGGATCGCAGAAGTTTAAAGCCCAGCGGCCTGGAGCCTCCAAGAAACCACACGTGAACAAGCAGAAGGGCCCGAAGAAAGGAGGTAGGCGGTCTGACATGTGTCCTGCCGTTCTGTGAGCCGCTGTAACGATGTTTAAACCGCTTCCAGCTCGACAGCGTCCACATGTGACCTGCAGGGAAACACGTTGGAACAGATGTGTTCACAGCCATAAACTGAACTAAATACCTGCATAAGGCGCTGATATATTTAAAAGTATGTGGACTCGAGGTTTGTAAGGCAACAAAACGAAGCAATAAACGTAACGACGTCACTTATCTTGGTGACGTTAAACATGACGACACGCGTATTTTCCCCAGGACATATAGCGCCGTGTTACGGTGAATCGTCACAGAGCAGAGTGGCGCAGCGGAAGCGTGCTGGGCCCATAACCCAGAGGTCGATGGATCGAAACCATCCTCTGCTATGTTTTTTTTCTTATTATTGAAACTGATGCAGTCGAGTGATTTTACCAATTCTCATTTAGATTCATGTTGATTCAGGTAAAATAGCTAGGCTACAGAGAAGCTAGAGGACTGGGTGGAGGTGTTAAAGAGTGTATCTATGATGGAGACGGAACTAGAGAGAATCAATCAAATATGCTAGATTTAATTGATTTTTGCATTTTTATGTGGTTTATGAGAGAATGTCAAACGTGTGTTTATCATTTCACTTTAATAACTGTTTTAATGGCATTTTGAAATGTGCATGTGATGTTATGTTTTTGTCTTCACAAAGGGAAGATCATTGCACCCAAGAAAGCTAAAGTGGTTGAGCAGCAGAAACTAAAGAAGGTGAGAGGACGTAAAGGAAAAGTGACCCCAGGCTGAATTAAACAAAAATAAGTGAGCGTTACAGATGACTTTAACATCGGCTTTACTGTTCCCCTGAAGGGTCTTGAAATTGCCATCAGGAACAAGATTGAGAAGGAGGTGACCCACAAGGCCAGCATCTCCCTGCATAAGCCACTGAGTGTGGTCAAAGGGGCAGAAGTTCAGTCCAAACCAGGAGCTGTCCGGCCAGGAACCAGTTCAAAATAGGACCAGACCCCACCTGCTGACTGGGAACTGGTGGTGTTTAAACACAAAGGACTGAGATGGAGCATCAGTGAGCTGCTGTTATTATTGAGTTGTTCTTCAAGCCTACAGAAGAAATCAGAGATTGACCTGGACAGGTTTATTGTCAAAGTCCAACAAGATGACATTTTTGAATGAACTGGATCACTGGGCCATTTGGGGGTACCACAGGACGTATATACTCACAATGGGGATTAAAACAGAGTGAACACAAGCCATCAGTTTTATTTTTGTAATTTTTTGTATGGTGTATTTGAATTCAAGAATCATTTGAAATATCTCCCATGATTATTATACATTTTATTTCATCTTGGTGGGAAGGATATTTTGTGTACCCTTTGGAAGTACTTCTCTTCTGAGCTTTGGCTAGATGATATGGCAAAAACATGTCAGTATTTGCAGTACATATTGCAGGTTATAGCTAATATACAGTGCGCATAACAAATAATACATCAATACAATACAAATATTGTACTTTAATATGGGATTTATTTAAATCCTTTGTGAAAGTAGCTTGAACCTCATGTACAGTATAGTTACATCTACATTTCAGCTTCATAGCCATGTTTTCTAGCTATGCTTATATTAACTACGGTGTTGCCAGTGACAACCTGACTCCTGAATGTAAGTAACAACAGCAACAAGCTGCGTGTTGAAAACAATAATACAGTCAACATGTCCACCAGTACACATCCATCAGTGGATGTTTTTAAAGCAGGCTTATGTGCATCTTCAAAAAGCCTTAATGGCCTCAACCCAGTGGTGGGAGCGCTGGAAGCGAGGGAAGGGGTCTTTAGCCATCAGGTTGTAGATCGTCTGCTGTGCCTTCTTGAATGTGTCGGCACACGGAGAGTCCATCACGCTCAGCAGAGCCTCGCGGGTCTCCGCGTCCAGGTTCACCTAGAGCAGATCATCAGTAGATGAATATTTGCTGGTTTCTGTCAAAGTCATTGCCCTGACCTGCTCATATATCACATTCTCCCTCCCACCCACCTCCTGTGGTGCATCAGGGTTGATGAACTGGCTGTAGATGTCACTGGCCTTGGTCTTCTGCAGGTTTGAGGGCAAATTCCTGTAGTCCTGACACGCCAGCCAGAACTCCAGGTTCTCCTCACTGAACTCTGAGCGCAGGAACCCACGAAACACCTGCAGACCTCCTGTTCGAGAGTGAGTGAGAGCGTGGAGAGGATGATGAGACAAAGAAAAAGAACCTGTTCGCCAGGAACTGCAGCCACACATTCTACTAAAAATGCCAACTTCACTCTACCCTGGGGCCCAGGGGAAGTTACAGTCTTTTTCCAATGAGCCACAGACAGTTCAGCCTCAGAACCAACAATGTGTCAAGGAATCAATGTAGGAAAATACTAAAATATTACTATTTTTCTAATCAACAAAATTACTAGTAAACCTTAACAGATAGACATTGCCTCACCTTTGTTGTTTAGCAGAGTTTCCAAGTCCTGAAGAGTTTTTGCGTCTTGAACCCTAAGAATAGAAAACACAGGTTCAAATTCAGCTTTACTGTGACTGGACTGACTTTACATTTGAAATACAGGTGGGAGTAGCTTTACTTTTGCTTGTGGTGTGTCTCAGCCAGATGGCTCAACATCACCCGCATCTCCTTTGCCCTGAGACACAGACATGAAAATCACACCAGGCGCTGCACGAAACACTTCATAGCACAAAACATGACGACCATGTCGAATACTTACTTCTCCAGGCATGAGGAGGGCAGGGAGGAGAGTCCCTTACACATCGAGCTCTAAGGTCTTAGAACACCGACAGAGAGAAACCGAACAGACAAAGCTGTCGTAGTTTTCGTTCAGTCTTTCTTTTCATCCCAGACTGGTGTTAAATAGCCTCCCTGGACCTAATCTAGTGCATCAATCTGCTGCTGTCCAGCAGGTGCAGAGAGGGGAGACAAAAGAGAGGACAGCAGCTGTTGGACACTCTGGCTGTCCACGTAGCCCTGTCAACAGGGACAGACACAGCATACAGAATAGGACAATTAGAGCCAGGGGACTTGCACTGTATGTGGTCAGGGATCATTACAAACCTGTAGAGGGTTTGTCACAGCAGACTGAAGTGATGAGGGAGCAGCAGGTGGGCGCCGGAGACACACGACTGCTGTGTTTGAGTATGATGGAGGAGATTAGACAAAATAAAGTTCATTGAACGCGGCTCATCTGTAATGACAGCAATGCTATATTCTCCTCCTTTTGCTTTTGTTTAGTTTAGTTTGTGAACCCCCTCAGTGGCTCGGTACTGTCAGTACAGTGTGAAAAATATAAACATTCATGTATAAAACACAATCTCCTTTTGGTTTTACTTCTTGTGCATGTAGTGTGTTTGTTTTAAAACACCCAGTGTCTAATATTGCTTTATATGATCTTCACTAATCCTCACTAAAAGGTTTTTTGGTTGCAAATATATCAATCAAATTATTATGTGAATAGTATAGTATCAAAAATAAATATATGCAAATGCAGATTTTTAGAAATTAGGCAACTAATGTGCACAGTTGTGGACGTTGATAATTCACAGCTCATCACATTTTTCCTCCTCTTTCCAAATGTTTGTTGGTTGATTTTTGATGTTGGGGGCGATCAGACATCCTGACGGTGTCTGTTGGGCCTTGGTGGTGCAGGGAGGAGCTCTACCTCCCTCCTGTTCTTTTGATGGGTGCTTGACCTCAACCGTGCACTGTTGAAAGTTCTATATTAGCATTAGCGCAAATTAACATTTGCCCACCTCACGCATGCTCCCCAGGCTTCAGGTCTGTGCGTGTCTCTCGCTTCCTGCTTCCTCAGCCTGGGTGTCTCAGAGGGACCCAGGACACGGAGCGGTCCGCGGTGTGAACCTGCTTAGATCCGGTCCACAGTGTGGGAACACGGACACACCGCCGGATCCAGATCGGGGGGAGGCTGCCGCTGGTCGGGTTCACACCAGGTGACGGGACGGGCTCGGATCCAGTTCACCAGGCGCGCTGTGGTCCCGATCCCGGTCCTCTGTGCCCGACCATGGGCTGCGGGTCTGTGTGGAGATAAACAGTGAGTCACTGCGGGTTAGTCCGGGGAAGCTTCATAATCCCTGAGCCGGGACATGTCCATCGTGTTCCAGCAGTGACCGCAGCTGCTTGACAGGGGCGCTTTATTTAATGGTGGTGGACAGGGTGGACACGGAGACAGACACAAACGGGCTCGGATGAAATCTGACCCTTTGGATCGAGCCTGTTGATACAGGTTCTAATAGACTGTGCTGGACTGAGGGTTCAGGTAGGCGCACCACTGCATACACAGCGAGACCTGGGTCTGGACTGGGGACAGCTTAATGTGGCCATGAGGTGTGTGGTCAGTCATCAGTGAGGACAGACAGGAATAGAATCGGGGGCAGAAACTTTATTTGTTTTCCTCGTCTCTGACAGGAGGACCGATCGTTTCCAGTGCAGGGCGGAAAAAGGTGCATGACGCCTTCTGTGCCACTAGAGGGCGCTGCACTGTTGCCCCATGTCACAGGTTAAACTAAAAAAAAAATCTGAATCTTGTGAGGTAGTGCTGCTGGCTCCTTGTCTGAGGCTGGCACTCACACACCTGATGTCTCAACCACAGACCGAACTTAAAGATGGCGTCTCCACTTCCTCTCACTGTTTAAAATGGAATATTTAATATCAGGGATTGGAGTCTTGCACATCTGGAACGAGAGTGTGCTTCATCTGCCGTATAAGTTGTAATTTAAATTTTAATTCTATGTTTTGGGATTACACTGATGCCCCTGTGTCCCATCAGCAGACACCAGTGGCACCAGTGATGGCAGCCCGGCGGACTTGGCTCCTGTGCCAGGTTCACTGCCAGGACGGCGAGCCCCCTGGTCCTGACCACGACAGGGAGAAGAGCTACGCCAAGCTGTTTGATCAGCTGGACATCAACAAAGATGGACGCCTCGACATCTCTGAGCTGCGGACGGGGCTGGCCGGCCGGGGGCTTTCCAGAGGCTCCTTTGAGAGGGTGGGACACCTGTCTGTTTGAGATCGTGCAGTGACACATCATGAGGGCTGTGGGTGGCACATGTGCATTTGCACACAAAGTACAGTTTTGTATCTCCACATCATACATGCAGGCTTGTCCCCATGTAAGATGTCCTGACTTCAGCAGGAGCCAAAGACATCAATAGCAAACCTTTATTGTGAATACACACTGTCTGTTTCCCTGTGCTCCGTCTGTCTGTGTCTGTTTTGGAAAGAAGAGTGTGGGCCGCCAAGAAGACTCTGTCATGTGTTTGTCCCTCTTTCCAGGTCGTGCGTGTGGTGGTGGTGGGGGGGGGGGGTATGTAAAGCACAGCATGGCATCTATTTTGGTACAAGCAGTAGGTCTTTGTAAGATGAGATGGTAACCTTTCTCTCAGTCTCACAGTATTTCATGTATGTTCAAAGTGACACACTTTCCTTTATTACTCATTGGAACAATATGCGTTTGTATTTTGCACCTCTGATCATATGATTTGATGACAGTTAGAAAAATGCTAATATGATCAATTTGATTCTTAACATTTGATTTATTTATCCACTCTTTCTGCCACTGTGTGATACAGTGTCAGTTCGATGTATTTATTTGTTTATTTGATGTTTATGTTGATGCCTGCTCATGAACAACGACCACAAACACCCAGCTGGCTCATAGAATATCACAGCATGAAATCTGTTTTTGTAACATCTGCATTTGTTGTTTTCTTGAATTATATGATGACAGAGTGTGTAATCAGGTCTTTCTTCCAATACACGACCTGATGTAGCAACATTTGTCCGACAGATGGCAAGGACGAGGGTTTGATAACAAGCTGTGAGTGTAACCTTGATCACTCAGGGTCACGTGTGGTTAACAACATATGTTATCTAAGAATTAATCATAGATGTACAATCACTCCTGAGTGTCCAGTCCTTATTGTCTCACTGACTTGGCTGTCTCTGCTTTCAGATTGTCCAGACCGGGGACACCAACCATGACGGAGTGCTGGATTTTGAAGAGTTCACGCAGTATCTCCGCACCCATGAAAAGCAGCTCAAAGTCATGTTCAGCAGACTGGACAGGAACAATGATGGTCTGTATGCATCGCACAACACTTCACTCATTTCACTGTCACTTCAAATGACCATATGCAGTCACATGTCACCGTCCGTGATGGGTGGGTGTTTGCAGGTCAGGTTGATGCAGCGGAGATCCAGCACTGTCTGCGCACCATCGGTGTGGACATCAGTCTCGAGGACGCCACCAACATTCTTCTACGGTTTGTCAGTCTTGTAAACACTATTTGAGTTAGTGATGCTACTTTGTGCTTTGAAAAACATATTGGTCCATGTTGGTTGTCGCCCAGTATTGACAAGGACGGTACCATGACAATTGACTGGGACGAGTGGCGAGACTACTTCCTGTTTAAGCCCATCACTAATATGGAGGACGTGGCCCGCTACTGGAAACGTTCGATGGTGAGATGAAGCACACTCACACACAAACACACACACACACACACACATATACTTCTGTGGGCTCAACTCTCTCTGTTTCCTCTCAATCCACCCACCATGCCACCAGTAGATGTTGGACATTGGTGAGCAGCTGACAGTCCCAGATGAATTTTCAGAAGAAGAGAAGAAGTCTGGGTACGTGTGGCGGCAGCTGATGGCCGGAGCCATGGCTGGATCTGTATCACGCACTGGAACCGCCCCCTTGGACCGTCTCAAAGTCTTCCGACAGGTTGGTCTAGGACATTTAAAAGATTCCCTCATGAGTGTGTGACCTTTGTGTGACCTGTGTCTGTGATAACCTTCCTGCTCTGCTCCTCCAGGTCCATGGGTCCCTGGTGTTCACAGGGAACGTGCTGAAGAGTTTTCAGTTCATGGTGAAAGAAGGAGGACTGTGGTCGCTGTGGAGGGGCAACGGAATCAATGTTCTTAAAATTGCCCCAGAGACTGCAGTCAAGTTCACAGCCTATGAGCAGGTGGAGCAGACAGCAGCCACTTGAAGCTGCAATGCCATCCATTTTTGGACAGCTTTATTATTTTATTCTAATTCTTATTGCTAAACTACCGGAGCTCATCCAAGTCTCAGAAAGAAAACCTTTATTCTTTAACAACGGTCCATCTTCATGCTTGTACTGCTCAAATGATCATTCATTTTCTCTTGCTTTTGCTTTAACTCTATAACTAAATAGATCAAGAATGTGATGCGTGGCAGCAATGAAACAAGAAATCTGAGGATCCATGAGAGGTTTGTCGCTGGCTCTCTTGCAGGAGCTACCGCACAGACAGTCATCTACCCAATGGAGGTAATATCTGGGTAATATTTACTTATTATAAGTATATAGGGTGAAGAAAATACACTTCCTGCTTTGCACGAATGAACAAAAAAATTTGAAACCCTTTTCTTCTTCTCTACTTCCTTTTTGTGTCTCCCTGCAGGTGCTGAAAACTCGTCTCACACTGAGAAACACGGGCCAGTTCTCAGGAATCACAGACTGTGCCAAACAGATCCTGCAGAGGGAAGGGGTCACAGCCTTCTACAAGGGCTACATACCCAACCTGCTGAGTATCGTCCCCTACGCTGGCATTGACCTGGCTGTCTATGAGGTTCGACAGACACGACATCGCTCAGCTCTCACAGCACGTCCTGTTCCTCCTCAGCGCTTTAGCGTCTTCTCGCTCTCGTTGTCCCTCAGACCCTGAAGTTTGCCTGGCTGAACAGGAACCGGGGTCTGGCCGACCCAGGGGTCATGGTGCTGGTCGGCTGCGGTGCTGTCTCCAGCACCTGTGGGCAGCTAGCAAGTTACCCGCTGGCACTGATCCGCACACGAATGCAGGCACAGGGTAAGGGTCATTCTAATATATGGAGACGTTGACAGATAAAGACAAATCCAAAATGTTGTCAAATTTTAGTGTAGAGCCACCAGAGAATTTTCAGCGCTCATGGGTATTTATTCTGTCTCTGAAACTCTTCTCGAGTGATGAACACCATTTATTTATTCAAGGTACATAGAAGTGCCTTCAGGTTGGAAATATTGATTCAAAAATTGTTGATGATTCACCTCCAATTATGACTTTATAACAATTGTCCATGTGTACCTTGGGCTATGAGTCACTTGCTCCAAGTGAGCCAAGAGTTTATTTTCTTTTGGCCAAATGCAGGAACAGCTTTGGAAAATGTTCAGCATCAACATCAAATCAGATTTGCAGAGTTAATGACAGAGCACAGCGAGTTGGTGAAGGTCCTTTTTGTCTCCTCAGCTTTAGAGAAGGGAACTCCAAAACCCTCCATGTTGGCTCTGCTCCGGAACATTATAACTCAGGAGGGCTTCGCTGGACTTTATAGAGGAATTTCCCCCAACCTGCTGAAGGTCATCCCGGCCGTTAGCGTGTCCTACGTTGTCTACGAATACACGAGGATCATCCTGGGAGTGGACATCGAGGGTAGGAGGGCAGGGAAGGGGAAAGGGTGAAAAAAGAATGCTGACTTGCGCGTGGGTTTTATCTACGTGCACGCAAAGACGTGTTGGCAGTGCATGAGGAGCTGGGCCTTGGCGGTGGATGAAAGTTTTAACTCACAGGATGGAAATCAAACATGGAGTGGATGGAGCACATCACACCAGAAGCAGCAGCCGCTATGAAGAAGTGTGACTCTGCATTACAGTGCATGTCAGCAGTTGAGTGAAAGCTAACTCCTGCAAGATGGAAACTTGCATGAGTTTACTTAAGAACAATCAGGAGCCATGTTACATTATTTTTTTTCTCCTAGGTGATATATAGGGACAACAAAGGACTGGTGGGAGGATTGATCCAATTTCCTGTACTGCAAGGGGAAGTCTCTGCAGTCTGCTGAAGTTTGAGCCAGCACTTTGATTGACATATTTTAAACAGATGTTACAAATATTAAAGTAGACAAAACACGTCTTAATGTAAAATGCTCATATTATTTAATTTATCTATCTACACAGAGTCCTGTTATGGTTGAAAAACACATCAGGGTCCTGTGCCATAAAGTAGTTTTATAACCTGTATGTTCACAGTTGTGTGATGTGATGTCGATTACAATCTGTATAATAGAACAAAAAGAAAGAACTTTTAATGCCAAAGGACTGTTTGAATGTGTCAGTATTATGGGAGATGCAAATATGTGCACGATTGTGCTTCTTTTTTTCAACTGTCTCCATTTCATTTTACAGATGTACCAGGTGGTGATTCACCCCTCCACCCATCAAATATACTAATAGACAGTAACTTTGTTCAGCACCTTTGCCATTGGTTCAGTGCAGCAGCACATGAAAAAAAAATTCTCTGAGCTGCTGTTACATTGATATGAAATATGTTACGGTTTGTCCACTCTTTAAAGGTTCACCAAGCAGCTCTAGCTTTGCAGTAAACAAGCAAACAAAGATGCAATAAAATATACAGTGAACAACCTTTGACTCAGTTTGAGTTTGACTCACATTTTTCCAATAAATATTATTAACACGTTTTTTTGGCAATGTTTTTTAATGGATCTTGCCTGGACATTACTTCATAGTTGAGCTTGTCTTTGTAGAATTTAACTTGTACATTTCCAAATTCCAAGACATTATTATCTCTTGAAGTTGCATAACAGGTCATGAAACAGTCTAGTCATTTTTTATACTACATTACAACTAGAGCGAGGAATATATATAAACATATATATACACACACAATAAATAATGGTACCGTGTAACCCAGTAAATATTGTCGTTATAAAAAGTCGGAGTGTAGTTACTCTTCAGTCCAGAGGGTGGAGGTGTCTCCCCACCGTGACGTTGGCTGCTCCCCCCCCTGCGTGCAGAGAAGAAGAACAGGAAGAAAACCCGGGTGGAAGGAGGTAGCGGGATTGATTGGTTGGATTTAAGCCGTGAACTTTGCCGGCGTGGTCCCGCGTCTCTCACATTGGTGCCCCCCCCCCCTCCTCCTACGCTCCTGTGTAGCCTTCCCGCTTCTGCGCAGCTCGACCCGGCCGCAGCCATCCAGCCTGCCCCCTGTGTGTCTGATTGCCCCTTGTGAGCAGCATGTCTGAATACGGCGGTGTGCCGACGAACGGAGTCAATGCTGGGATGAAAAATGATGCCTTTGCTGACGCTGTACAAAGAGCCAGACAGGTAACCACCGAGCGACGCTTCGAGGGGGGGACGGCCCCGAGGAGCTAGTTAGCTGCCGGGAGACGGCAGCTAGCTTAATCACCCGTGACGTTAGCCGTGCCGGAACAGCTAGCTAGCTAGCGAGCTAGGTAGCTAACAGCAGCACCAGTTGTTTGTCTCAAACTCCCGCCGGGTTGAGAGCGAACTGAAAGCGCTTTATGGGCCGCATTCTGTCAGATCCAACTGCAACACTGTGGGTCACCGTTTCCTCCAGCAAGTACCAACACAACCAGGATATGTTGAGCTAAGTGAAATGGGGCTAGCTCCGACAGCTAAGTTTGCGAGGTTAGTTGAGGTTTACGGTAGCCACATCGAGAAGTTCCGTCTTCCTCGTCTATGCAACCTCGTTTTACCAACAATCACAAACAAAATACAATAGATGCGGTGGATTTTTGTCTTGAAGTCATGTAATCTGATTGTGTTGCGGCGATTTCTAGCTAGAGCTGAACAAAAGAATGAGGTTATCTAATGATCAGTGGTCCAACACTGAGTGGCCAGTTCTTCATAGCCACAGCACGTTCCGTCTTTGTATGAATTCAGCGAGGTCACGGTTGCAACTTATAGTTTTGTCTTGGTCTTACCACGATGACTTCATTCGTTTATTTATGGCGTTCATTGCGGCTCGCACATTCACCAGTAGCCTGTTTGAAGAGCCGCTTCGAACATCGCAACATCACAGCGAAGGAAGACGTTTAACAATCTCTGGGTAGACTTCACTAAATAGCAACTTGAACATTGATTCTCGACCCACCAGTAAGTTCTGTATTTCCCTCCAGTTGAATTGCAGTGCTTCTGAAAGATTATTTTAAATGGTTAAATTTGATTTGAGTGAGTCATGTTCTAAAAGTACTGGCTCTTACATTTTCTGCAATACTTGGCACGTTTCCCCATTGTACTTACCCCTTCCATTTTTAGTTAAGACCCAAATCTTCCAAACTGCACAGCCCTCATTATACATTTTTAGTCCTCAAGCCTAGGTAACCCACTGACCCCATCAGTTAATGGGCTTGAGCTCATGATTTACTCAAAAGTCCTTGGTATTTCAGGGGTGTGTTGCAGAGAATTGATCCAGTGTTCCTCTCTTTGTAGATTGCAGCTAAAATCGGTGGAGACGGTGTCCCCTCAGGGAGCAACAACGGGGGAGCGGAGAGTTATCCATACACATCACAGAAACGGTCCTTGGAAGAAGCAGGTCAGAAGTGATCACCAAGAGGCAACAATGGTCTGAATTTGTTTGTAAATGATGTGACACTCACCTTTGTTTTTCTCTCCTCTAGATGAACCAGATGCAAAGAAGGTAGCATCGCAGAGCGAAAGAGATTCTGCATTGTGTAAGTTGAATACCCACGTCGATCCTATTACTAACATGCTTGGCTCAGATTCCAGCCGCTCACCAGTTGTTCCTCTCTTACAGCCATTGGTGCTCAGCTCGCTGCTCTCTCCCAACAAAGGTATGGGCTGTAATTTCGTTTTTTTCTTTTAAATAGTGTCATAATTAATTATGTTAATGATGGAATGAAGATCATTCTGT
Organism: Pseudorhombus dupliciocellatus; assembly: GCA_016785235.1. Lineage (NCBI taxonomy): Eukaryota > Metazoa > Chordata > Actinopteri > Pleuronectiformes > Paralichthyidae > Pseudorhombus > Pseudorhombus dupliciocellatus. The sequence goes on along the minus strand of JAFBJW010000186.1, from coordinate 437,564 downwards.
TATGACTGTATTTCTTTCAACTTCCTTTAGTGTCAGGTCCTCTACAATTACTGAAGAGTGCAACGTGCCTGATGCTATGGTTGGCCTCAGTGAGTAAACTTTTTCTATACCATACAGTGTCCTCATAATTATACCACATGCTCAAACTATAATCTAAATGTACTCTGTTTTTCTGAAAGTCATCGGCCGAGGTGGTGAACAGATCAACAAAATACAACAGGATTCTGGCTGCAAGGTCCAGATTGCTCATGGTGAGTTGTGCGTTCCCCATATTTGCTGAATCAACAGTGGCTTTTAACTACTGCCCTTGATTGACACATGTTTTGATATTAATTCACAGACAGTGCAGGACTTTCAGAAAGAACAGTTTCTCTGACAGGTTCACCCGACGCTATAGGGTAAGTTGGTGTTCATATTCACCGGTTCATTAATTTGCAGTGTTTGGTTTGTGGGAAGTTCATGGGATGAAATGGCATGTCGACTCATATTGGATTTAAATTGGAAACTTTTTTATTATGTCTGACGCTTTGTATTAGATCCTGAAGCGTTACAGCACTGTATGTGCTGTTGAAGTTGCTCACATCTTCTGTCAGGAGACAGTGGTCTTTTCACTAAATTGCTTGTATTCCCTGTTGAGTTTGTTTTGCTTAATCGCACCATGGCCTCAATTTTTTTTTTTTTTTTCATTACCTTCAGGAGAGCAAAGGCCCTCATAGATGACATAGTGTCTAGGGGTCACGAGTCAACCAATGGACAGGCAGGTTCGATGCAGGAGATGATCATCCCTGCCGGTAAGGCTGGCCTCATCATAGGCAAGGGAGGAGAGACCATCAGACAGCTACAGGTGAGAATCGGAGGGCATCTTGTCTTTTTGTACAAGTACAGGAAAGAGGTTACCTTGCCACATGTCTTCATTCAACTTAACACATCACTCCTACAAATCCCCAGGAGCGAGCTGGAGTTAAAATGATTCTTATTCAAGATGGATCCCAGCCTCCAAACGTAGACAAGCCGCTACGCATCATTGGAGACCCCTACAAAGTGCAGGTATGCCGTGCCATGTGGAGAAAGTTGTGTTTAAGAGGAAGATGCTTACTGCTTTAGTTTTTTTTTCTCCCTTTTCACCCTGTTTTCCTTGTGTTTGTTTTTTTTGTAGCAAGCAAAAGAGATGGTCAATGAGATTCTACGAGAGAGGGACCATCCTGGTTATGGAGATAGAAACGAGTACGGATCGAGGATGGGAGGTGGCGGCGGTGGCATAGAGGTAAGTCATGTTACATAGCCTAAGTGTGGTCTATGTTAACATATTATGGTTTTTATTATTAGATAAGACTCTGTAGTTTTAAACACGACATTTTCTTTTTCATAATTCTACAGATAGCTGTTCCCCGCCACTCTGTGGGGGTTGTGATTGGTCGAAATGGCGAGATGATAAAGAAGATCCAGGGTGATACTGGAGTGAAGATTCAGTTTAAACCAGGTGAGCTTGTCAAACACATTTTCTTAAAGTAATGACCAATAATAGCAATATTACTGCTTAACTTTTTTTAAGGCAAAACCTTGGAAATCTCAATGCTTGTGTCCATTCATTGTTTTATTTTCTCCTGTTCAGTCTAACTTCTGTGTTTTTTGTCATTATAAGCCCTCATTGATAAATCCTTGTTCCTTACAGATGATGGTACGGGTCCTGAAAAAATTGCCCACATTATGGGTCCACCTGACCAGTGTCAGCACGCTGCTTCAGTCATCACTGATCTGCTACAGAGCATCCGTGCCAGAGAGGAGGGCGGGCAGGGGGTAGGTACACACACCATCAGGTCTTCTATGTTTTGCGCTTGTTGTCTGTGTTGATGACAAAAGAATTTCTGTTTCTTCCACAGGGCCCCCAAGGTCCCGGTGGAGGGATGCCACCTGGTAGTCGAGGGCGGGGCAGAGGCCAGAGTAACTGGGGTCCTCCTGGTGGAGAGATGACCTTCTCTATTCCGGCTCATAAATGTGGACTTGTCATTGGCCGAGGAGGAGAGAACGTCAAGTCCATCAACCAACAGACCGGTGCATTTGTGGAAATATCTCGTCAGCCGCCACCAAATGGTGACCCAAACTTCAAATTGTTCACCATCCGAGGGTCCCCACAGCAGATTGACCATGCGAAGCAGCTCATAGAAGAGAAGATAGAGGTTGGTCTATGTTGCTGTCATAGCAGCTCAAATAGCTGCACAAAAAGTAATAGCAAAGTAACTGGTTATTAAATTCTATTTTTTTGCCAGGCTCCATTGTGTCCAGTGGGTGGTAGTCCTGGTCCAGGAGGCCCAGGGGGTCCAATGGGTCCCTATAACCCCAATCCCTATAATCCAGGACCTCCTGGTGGTGCTCCCCAGTAAGTAAATGCAAACCGCTTGTTGTGTGGATTTTTTTTTTTTTTTTTTTCCATCTTGAAGTGATGTATAGAAGCAGTTTATGTTCTTAATGTTTCCTGTCCCTCTGTAGTGGAGCTGCGCCTGGTGGTCCCCAGTACTGTCCTCAGGGTTGGGGAAACAACTATCAGCAATGGCAAGCCCCTAGCCCACATGACCCCAGTCAGTAACCTAATTTTACACTCTTCCTTACGCAACCATTGTTTCCATCCATAAACACAAACATTTATTGTTGATTCATTACATCATTTATTTTTAGATAAGGCAGCAGCAGACCCGAACTCAGCATGGGCAGCATACTATGCACAATACTATGGCCAGCAGCCAGGGGGTGCAATGCCGGGCCAGGCTCCAGGAGCTGCCCCCACAGCTGTGCCTGGAGACCAGAGCCAAGGAGCACAAGCCCAAGGAGGTCAGCCAGACTACACCAAGGCTTGGGAGGAGTACTACAAGAAGATGGGCATGAGTAAGTGAGGCATACTGAAACAGTTCTGTATGGATTGTCTGTGTTGTGCAGCATTTGAGACTTCATACAAAAGTAGTAATATTTTTTTAAAGAGAAGAGCTTATACCTCTATCAAGGCACAAAAGTTCCACTGTGAAATTTTAAGCTCTCTAGATCAAGATTTGTATTTGGATCTGTATTTTTAACATGCACATTTAGGAAGACATATTTTTTTATATTTCCTTACACTAAAGTAACACGTTTACCTATCATTACTTACTGATTCCTGCGTTTGCTGCTGTAATGTAATGTCCCAGTTGTGGGGATAGCAAAACATTATAACCCTAAGTTATATTTTCTAAAATGTCACACACTTTTTAAATGCTAGTTTTATTGCAATCTGTCTGGCAGTATTTATGTGATCCTGATTATTAATCAACAAATACAGACCAAACAGCCTGGCACATGTAATGTATAAATTGTTGTTCTATAAAATAACATTTGTTTATGTGGTATTTTTCCAGCCCAGTCAGCCGGAGGAGCAGCAGCTGCACCAGCTGCTGCCCCAGCAGCAGCAGCGGCGGCAGCAGGAGGAGCTGCAGCTGGAGGCCAACAGGACTATAGTGCTGCATGGGCTGAGTACTACAGACAGCAGGCTGCCTATTATGGACAGGCAGGACAGGCACCTGGACAGGCAGGTCAACAGCAGGGACAACAGGTACCTTATGCATAATAATAGTTTACCATGTAATTCCCAAGGTCAAGAGAGCCAAAATGATTACCTGTCTAAAATGTTCATACCCATTTCATAGGATTTTCTTTGGCCAGGATGTTGATTTTGATTTGTACTAAGTATAAACAGAATACCAACAAAGAATAGAATTATTAATACTATTTATTCTCTTCCAGTGGTGAGAATTTCTTGTCAGAGCAGATCTTATTCTGTTTTCTGTCTTTTCAGGCCCAGTAAACAAATGGTGTGGTCGACTGGATGGTTGTGATGGTTCTCTGGACTTGGTCAAGAGGTTTCCCTTTTGGATTTAATAAGACAAGACCATAGTTTACTCATCCACCCTGACATTTTTTTTTATTTCAAACCTTGTTTGTTTTTTTAAAAAGTCAAATTTGAAGAAATGAAAAAGGGAACTCATTTGCCCATGCGTTGATCAAAGCACTACTTGGGACTATTAAATTTGCCCGTTCACCTCACCCACACCTTGTAATACATCGGATAGATTCTTTTTTTCTTTTAATGTGAAATAATGAGCTTTTTCTTGTAAACTAGCACAACAGCATCTCACATTTTACTGGTTTTCCCCTTCTATTTCTTGAGGGTAAAAACTATCAAGCAGTATTTTGAATATATTCAAAAATCGTCTTTGTAGGAAAAAAGCAGTTGCAAATTTATGGTCTTTTTTTAAATTCTTGATACCTTTTTCTTTTTTTCTTTTTTTTTTTTAACATTCCCAGTGTTTAAGTTGCAGGTGAATTTTTCCTGCAATGAAGATTTATTTTAAATTTATTTGTAATTATTTTCCTCGCAGGGGTTGTGTGTCTGTATACAGTGTATGCTACTGAACAGAAAACGTGTGGCTGTAATAAGCACCAACTGTCCTACATATGTATGTGGCCTAGTTGCGTGTGTGCATGTATGTGTTTGTGTGTTTGACCGCCCTCTGTTTGATTTTCGACAACATTATTGTTGGAGTTGTTAAGTTTTTTTTTGTTTTTTTTCCTCTCTGGTAGTTTCTGTTGTATTCTGTTTTGTTTTGTTATTTTTTACAACTTGTTTTTAAAAACTTAAAATAAAAACATTCAAATTGCAAGTACTGTCTTCACAGTGTTTATAGATGATCTAAGTCATCTGAAGTGAATAAAGGCTGTTTCATGGTGTGTGCCGTCGGTGGGGTCTTCAGAGTGGGGGTCTCGTGCAGGACGCCCCCCCCCCCCCCCCCCCCCCCCGGCCCCTGGGGGACGCCCCCCCCCCCCCCCCCCGTCGGCCCTTCGTATCTTTGTTTTGGTTTTGATGGATGGCTCCGCCGGCGACTGAGGCTCGTCTCGTGCTGCCCGCGGACCAATCAGGACGCCGCTCCGCTGCAAAGAGCCACAACTGTTAGGAAGGAGATGGCGCCCAGCTCGAAATCAGAGAAGGACGATGGCAAACAGAAGGCTCAAAGAAAACGCAAAGAGCATGTCGTCAAGCTCCTCATGCGGGGGAAGGTAGGCCCGAGGGAGCCGAGAGGGTTGCGGCTCTCATTGTGGGAGCGCTGCGATGAAAGCCGCCTGGTTTCCCGGAGGAGGCTAGCTTACGGCTAACTAACAGCTAAAGGCTAGGCGGTTGATAATTAGCTAATGCCGCAAACTATGAAGACAGCGCGCGTCTCCAGGCTCAACTGCGTGTCTCGCCCTTTGTCTTCACCCTAAGATAGTTGATCAGGCCTCGTGGTAGCATTGGTTACCATTAAGGCCACTGGGAAAATACCTGTTTAATGCTAGCGTTAAAGCTCAGTCGGCGTTAGCTTGTGTGGCTGTATGTGTTAACCTCACAGACAGCCGAGCTACTTTGGGCTCACACTCTGATGTGAGGCTGAATCTGCACCGCTAACACCACCGGTGTTTCGTCGTTGACCCACATTCAGTGCTTCGTGTTTCACCGTGTCCCTCCCTCTGTCCTGCAGCTGTCAGGTCACTTCTCCCAGCGCCTCTTCAGGAAGCTCCCACCTCGAGTGTATGTGCCCCTGAAAAGCATCGTGAGCGAGGAGTTCCTGAGAGCAGGGTCAGTGCGTGTTTATCAAATGGGTTTGTTGTGATTTTCGGCACTGCATTGTATTACGCTTGCACCGTGCACTTCCACCTCAGGTCAGGGTGTCTGCTGATTCAGTTCCTCTACCACTGCTATCTTTCCAATTATGTCTACATTCATTAATATTTTATTTTAATGGCATCGACTAAAACAACTTTCTTATCAAAGGCCCTGTCAATAATTTCTCTTTTAGCGGAGAGTTTTATTCCTGTTCTGGTTAGATGCAAATGCCTGAAATTCATGGAGTTGTGCCAAGTTGACACACAAAGTACAATAACTGCCCTGACTTGAAAACTATGAATTCCCTTCTATGAGGTCAGCACCAGCTGCTCTCTTTACCTGCTAGAAACCAGAGTGTGTAGTTTGGTGTCTCGTGTGTTCTTCCTAAAAGAATTACATTTTTGTCGTCTTTTTTGTGGTTCCAGGCACATCTTTCTTGGCTTCACCAAATGTGGCCGCTATGTTCTGTCCTACACCAGCGACTGCGGAGAAGATGATGACTTCTCTTTCTATACCTACCATCTCTATTGGTGGGAGTTCAATTTGCATAGTAGACTCAAACAGGTAGTGTATGAACTCATGGAAATTCATGACCATGTCCTCTGAGTAGTAAAGTTAGTGGACAATGTATAATTCAGGTGAATAAATGCTTTCCTAATATCTACCTCATGTCTTTAGGTCCATCATGTGCGTCTGTTTGCGGGCGAGGAAATCTACAGTGACCTCTACCTGACTGTGTGTGAGTGGCCGAATGACCACTCCAAAATAGTCATCTTTGGTTTCAAGTAAGTAATAAACTCATGGGTCAGCAGCTGTATGGAGCTGAATTGTTTTCAGATTGAGTTGTGATGTAGCTGTGTGTGGTGGATGGTAACCATGTGTGCCTCTCTTTCTACAGTACACGCAGCTCTAGCTCTGTTCTGATGAACTTGGTGATGAGTGATGAAAACAACAGAGATATTTATATCACCATCGCCTCCATGCCGCCTCCCACACCTTGCTCTGTCTGCTGCCCGGTCCCCTCAGCCACTACCATACGCACAGGTACAAATACACAAATGCAGTGCGTTTGTGAACCTCGCTGCTTCTGTCTCTCTCTCATCTACCTTCCTGGTCTCTCTCCAGGGAGTGGCGAGTGCCTCGAGCACGGCTACGTGCTCAACAGCAGGTACCAGGTGGTGTATCCGTTCCCAACTTTCCAGCCGGCTTTCCAGCTGAAGAAGGACCAGGTCATTCTGTTGAACACAAGCTACTCTCTGGTGGCCTGTGGCATCTCGCTCTGCTCAGGTAACGCACGCACACACACACACACTGTCAGTACATTCCTCTGTCCATGTCTGTCTGCTCCCTGTTATCAGACTATCCAATATTGTCCACTGTCTAAGACAAACTGGCCTGGATAGGTCACAGGAAAATGGTCAAATTGGGTCATTGGTCTCTCTGTGGTGCAAAATAATTGCTGTAGTTACTGTTACTATTGTACTCCTTTGTGTTTTGTAATTAAAGGGGGGGACATTGTCCAGATATTCAGTATGTGTATGTCAGCATCTCTTTGTATGTTTCCTGCAGGTAAGCAGGGTCAGTCGTCACAGATCCTCTACATGAAGAGAGCAGCACTGTCAAGTCAGACCTCCACATCTCTGTCCGCCGCCTCCTCGGCCTCTTCGTCACTACCTCAGGGATCTCCCGACAGCCAACTGCCACCAAGCAGGCCTGCTCCGATCCCCTCGTCTCCGAGCCAGTCACAGGCAGCAGCGAAAGCCCGGGAGTTCGCAGCTGACCTCTTCAGGAGGGCGCAGGGAGGAGCAGGGCCAAAGGAAGCTGAGGGCCAACAAGAGAGGACAACTGATGGGGCTGAAAAAGAGGCAGTGCAGACCCCTGGAGAGAGGAGGCGAGAGCAGGACAGAGATTGTCGCGAGAGAAGGGAGGAGGAGAGACGGACTAGTTTACCACAAGCATCCACATCCACTGGGCGCCACAGTTTTAATCAGTGCCCAGAACAAGTGATGTCTCCTGCATCCTCTTCCTCATCACCTTCTTCTCCTCCAACTCCGTCCTCATCCCAGGAGGTCGGAGCCTGCGAGCCTGGATATGTGAACTACTCACACCTGCACTACTGCCTCCACCAGCCAGGGGCAGCCGAGCAGAACACAGGAGGTGACACAGAGAATGAGTGATTAAACACAAGACAAAGTCATGTCTGAAGCTGCTGACAGGCTCTCTCCTCTGTCTGTCTCTAGGTTATGAGGACGATAAGGTCCAGCTGCCTTTCACAGTGACTGATCTGAAGGGGCGGAACCTCCAGCTGGTCACTGGGCCACACAGTGGACAGGTGGGTGGTGCTGCCAGTGTTTATTCCAGTGTTTTTCATGTTTTACGCTTGCCCCATTCATTGAAACTGAAGTTTTACCGGTTGACATTCTAATTGTGATACTTTCGAGCATGAAATATTAACAAGTAGCTCTGGCTAACGCTTGACCACCAATCACTTTTTGTATTGCTGCTCTATAATTTTCATTTCCAACTTTATTGATTATGACCTTTGCAGCTCAGTAATACCTTGTGCTGTCCCTCTCTCAGAGTGTGTGTGTTGAGCAGCTGACTCTAGACTTTGAGTATCTGATCAATGAGGTGATCAGGAACGATGCTGCCTGGGCCAAACAGTTCTGTTCCTTCAGTGACTATGATGTGGTGATATTAGAGGTTAGTACACGGACAGTCTCAGTTCCATCATGAGTCACTCCACAGAGATTTTACTAACTTGTTTCACATATTTATATATTCAGTAAAAACATATATGAACATTTTTTCAAAACGATGTGTGTGTTTGTTGTGGATCAGGTGTGTCCAGAGACCAACACTGTGATGATAAACATTGGTCTGCTGTTACTGGCGTTCTCCAACTCGGACGAGGAACACTGCAGGTATATATATTTGTCTCTTTGCTGCTACCAACTTCTTGTTTATCTGCTGTCTCTTCATCTTTGTTTTCAGAAACAACCATCACAATCTGTTTGTTTCTGTTTCCAGGCCAAACACATACCATTCCAACTTGCAGGTCAGCTGGGACTTAAACACAGGCACGTGTTGCACTGTGGGTGTTGGGGACCTTACAGAGGTTAAAGGTCAGACCAGGTGAGAAAACTTTGCCACCTCCTTTCACCAGTTTGTTGTTAATTCTGTGTAACGTTGTGTTGTTGTTGAATCTGTCGCTCAGTGGGAGTGTGTGGAGCTCCTACAGGAAGTCCTGTGTCAACACGGTGATGAAGTGGCTGGTTCCTGAGAGCAGCTCTCGCTACATCAACCGCATGACCAACGAAGCTCTGCACAAAGGCAAGTTAGACAACACACTCTAACTTTTTACAGACCCGAGTCTGAGAGACCTGATCACAGGGGGCAACTTAAAATTCACACCCGGCTCTAAAATGTGCGCCTTATGTGTCTCCTCTGACATCTCACTTTCTCACTTCAAATTCAAATAAAAAAAATGTCTGCTGTCAAAATAGCCCAGTCAGCAGCGTACATCTTTTTAAGCAGTTTGTTGATGGAGGTAAGATCAAATTCTCATCTCACCCCGTCTGATTTCTCGTAGGCTCCTCTCTGCAGGTGTTGGCAGACAGCGACAGATGTACCTGGATTGTATTATGAAGTGTCATAGCAACAGAAACATGGCCTGTATGTCAGTATGCAACCCGACCTTACTCTGAGGGAAACTGCACACGTTAAGTCGCAGTGCTTTGGTAACTTGTAGTTTAAACGTGTCAAATGGAAGCACTGCAGATAAAAAACTGTAAAGCCGAAGTTCTTTTTATTTTAGGTGATCCGTGTTTAATTTTGCAGCTTTCTTATTTCTTTGTAATTGTGTACTTTATTATTGCAAGCACCAAAACCAAGAGCTGGACTGAACAAAGTTTTTCTTTTTTACTTTTACATACAGACGTACTGTTGTTCTAATTTTCTTTTTGTGTGTGTATAAAACTGAGCGTATGCAACCATTAGAGAGAGTGGATAAGCAAGCGTGTGCGTGAGAGCATATTTAGTGTTTCTATTCCATTTGACAGAATCTAAATTGAACTGAATTTAGAAGCTGGACCAGTTCAGACCTGCTACTTCATTCATAACACTGCAGTATTTAAAATGAGACAAATTGAAACCAGTTCACATGACTGGAAACTTTTTTTTTAAACCTCTGTATTGAAGTGGAGCGTTTGTTGGAGTCACCTGCTCAGTCGTCAAACATTAAGCTGTGTGTTGGAAGACTATTTTTGTTGGAATATTTTGTCAAAATAAAAATGTTCAATAGATTTGTTAGTGCTAATGCACATGGCTGCTTTTGACTGGCTGATCTGTTGAGTCCCGTTTACCTGGATCATTCAAACCCCTGGGTCAAAGTGCATCGTGGTCAGTTGTCACTGTAATTTTTGTGAATCGTTAGAGAACTTAATGGAAAGGTTGTTCAAATTAGTCTGTTTCAAGGGACACTCCACTAATTATACACAATAACAATAATCAGCTTTTTTTTTAAAAAATGTGTATATTATTTATTATTATTATTACACAGTGGTGTTTTGATAGTTTACAGACTTGAACGTTTTATGTGCTATTGAGTGCTAGTGAATGAAGGCAAGTGTATTAAGTGCACTATGGGAAATGTAGGAACCAGTGGTTTTGGAGCCAGACTAAATCTATCACTATCGCCTCTTTTTACTTTTATTGTTTGAGTTGATGGAGATACAATACTAGAACTCCAGTGTAAATCTATCATTTTGCATGCATGTCCTATTTGGGTAGTTTGATCCTTTTTTTTTAAAATCAACTTTAAGCAATATATATTTAATCAGTATTAGATTGTCAGGAATTCACAGGCACCATTAAGACAGACATAAAATGGATACTTGGTTAATTTAGAAAACTGAGCCGAATGATTTTTCCTGTAGTGAAAGTGTTTCTGTAACAAAAGACATCAGCACACGTTTGGGGAGCAATCACATCTTTTTAGTTAACAGTGAGAATAAAGCTACAATATTGATCACAGGTTTGAGTACAAAGGTCTTCAGGATAACAGCAAGAGGCCCTCGTTTATAAAATATTCTGCAGCACAAACAAGGGACACAATCCAAGTCACATAACTGTTGAGGGCGTCAGTGCACTTAGCAGCTGATTTAATTTTCAAGGCAGGTTAAGTGGTCTGCCGTCACTGTGAATGAATCCAAATATAACCTTCTTTTCTGTTCAGTGCTCTTTGGCGGGAGCTTCACACTGGGTCTTCCTGCAGTCTCACAGTCAAAAGACTTGATTCTGTAAATCCAGCGGTTCATAAAATCCACATCTGCCTGCTGGTTGAGCGTGTGCTCTTTGCAAAAGGCCAGCCACCATATTCACATGGTTGGTCCTTCATCATTATTGTCACAATAAAAAATATAGCTCAACTCTGGATGGTGGACACAGCACAACATGTTTCTTAAGGCAGTGATGGCTCAACAACATACAACCAGATATTTGACAGCATTCACAAAAGGTACATAATATAGATTATCTGTAATATATTCAACATAGAAACCCAGAAAATAAACATCTACTGTTTCACTCCAGAAAACTGTGGCTGGTACATCTAGCTGGTACAGAGGTTGCCATGGATACAGTGTAAAGAGTGGCTAGGCTTTGGACTAAAGTTGCACTGTTGATCAGCGCGTGCGCGTGGTAGGGCAGCGCTGTCTGTCCAGTCTGGGTGCGTGTAAGACAAAATGAGCTCGGATGGATGGATGCAAAGCAAACTGGGTGGACTCATCACAACACAGCTCGACCATTACATCTCAGTTTCTTTTCTAAACAGCTAGCAAAAGCTCACGACAACACCAAAACCACTTCACGGGACCTTCATTTATTAATCCACCGATACAGAATATATATAGAATACAGGCTGTTTTCTCATTTTTCCAGGTTATTAATCTCGCAAAGGCACAGGGTATCAGTTAGTTGGCTAAATAAACCAGTAACAACATATGGCATTCACAAATAGCTTTAAATCACATAATTGCAGTATCATTCCAGATGCTACTCTGAGATTTAAAAAAAAAAAAGAAGTATATGTCATAATACAGACTGCTGGTCAATGAAGTCCGGCTCCCCTGCATAGTCATTGCTTTAGAGGCAATGTAAGAGATAGGTTTGAGTTTAGTCTTTTTACAATGTCAACTGCTGCAGTCTCGTCTCCACAGCAGTCAGGTCAGTGGTTAAGGCAGGGCAGCAGAGGAGGGGACACACTGTATATACTGTCTAACTGAGGCTGGATAGGGAGTGGATGCTGACGCAGAGCCACTGCACAGGCAGGGAAGGCACAGGGGAGGATTGAAAACAGCGAAAATAGAATGGCAGCAAAAAAAGAACATACAAAATTGGCAAAGGGCTCTCCTGCTTTGATCACACGTATCAAACCACCAACTCTCCACAGAATGACATGATATGATGTTAAACTTAAAGCGAATATGAAGTGGAGCATGTTCAGGTATTCAGGTGGCTGGTTAAGGTGTGTGCAGATTTAAAGTTGCCCTTGGCTGCTTGGCAGGTGGTTCCATCGACTCCTCGTCCACCGCGCTCAGAGAGCTGGGCTGCATCACGAGGTCGCTGCTCTCGTCTTCACTCTCCTCTTCCTCATCCTCTTCTTCATCTTCTGATGGAGAAACACAGTGACAGTGACGCGTCAACGACATGACAGACGCTAGTGAAACATTTGTTTGGAGAAGTGTGTGGCGTTTACCTTTTTCCATGTCTGGAGAGGTTCTTCTCTTCACAGTGCTGGTAAACTGCAACACAGAGAAAGCAGTGGACATTTATTAACCCTAGTGCAGTGCTGACACTGAATTTGCTGTATTTCTATTCTGTTCATCTATGTTTGAATGCTGAACTTAACAGCTGTTCATTTTTCATGTCAGCCCTGTGCTTTTACTTTGAAGACAAATTGCTAAAGAGGAAGTGGTTCTATTCATGTTGTTGGCATGACAGAGACTGGCACCAGCACCACCTGAGAAAGATGTGGTCTCCAATATAGTCAAGCAAAAAAAATGATGAAATAATTTGAATGACTCTGTGACTCTGACATTTCTGGAATTAGTCGGTAGATAAAATGAATCATTAATTTGTGAGTGCTGACACCACGAGTGGGTACATACTTCTCCCATGACCGCAATGGGTGTCTCTCCTTTAGCCTTGGCCACCCGGTGCTCTATCAGGTAGTACATGTACTCGTCATACAGCAGGCGGATCAGGTGAAAGGAGCCAAAACTGGCAGCGCTGCGCAGAGTCAGGTCTCGGATTACCATGGAACTGGTGAGAAACAAAATGTATCCTCAGCAGAATGTTTTCTTTCAGCTGCATCTTGACTGATCGTGTTGTTTCCCTCACTCACCTGTAGAAGGACCAGTTGAGCAGGAAGATCTTTGCAGCCTTGGGCAGGGCGACGGGATTGTGCTCGTATGGCTTGAGGACCTGGGAGACGACGCTACCCAGCCAGCTAGCCCACTGCTCCAAGGAGTTCTGCTGCTGCAGAGTCATTTTAAAGTCTTGCTCCAGCCTCTGGACCACACTGTCATCACACTGACACACCCAGGACGCCTGCTCCTGAGGGGAACGCGTGTCGGAACGGTCAGGGTTCTGCTGCGGATTCAACGTCAACACCAGAAAAAAAAGAGGAAAAAGACTGCGACTGCTGACAGACCTGTACGTTGGTGAAGTCTACGCGGTTGAGGTCGGACAGCATCTGGTTGATCTGGGCTGTGTTCTGGAGGACGGCGCGGGCGGCCTGAGCCAGGTGGTTCAGGCTGGTGTAGCGCCGCAGCGTTTGGGAGAAAGAGCTGACACACACCACCTGAGCAGAGGGGGGGGGGGGTCACAGGTCACACATTTTTAAAGCTTTAAATGGCCTGGTGAAATACTGCATTAGCTGCTCCTGAACCTTTGTTGAGGCTAAAGGGAAAAAGTGGAGTGTGTGTTTACTGTAATCACTCTCTAGCTTTGGAACAGTTCAACATTTATAACTGAGTGTTCTCTCAGGGTTTTGACTGTCGTCACCTTTTATCCTTTTTATCGTATTTTACTCATGTAATTCTCTTTGTTTCTGGTCATTGCACAGAAGTTTGGTCGACTTGATAACTATCATACACACACCTTTATGCGAACCATCTCCTCTGGAATGTTCATCATGGCACCAGTCAGCCAGTTATCCAGACTCTTGGCAAAGTTGCGGATGGCCTGAGTTAAGGCACCTGAAGCAGGGATGGAGAGAGGAGAATTGTATTTATTTAAACGTGAAGGGTGACATTCCCTGTCAATGTTCACACTGGGATCCTGTAAATCTACATTAGTGTTGATTACCAGACAGCTTTTTATACTGGGCTCTTACAGGCCTTAGTTAACTTACTGGGGATGGGTCTCAGGACGTCCGGGATGAGGATTTCCACCAGAGTCTGGTACAGCAGGTTGTCGCACTCTTTGGTCCAGCGCAACACTGGCTCAAACTTACACAGCACCACCAGGCACGATTTGGGCAGTCGCTTCTCAGACTCATTGTGCCTGAAGGACGGACGAGAGGTGGACGCGGACAATGTTTAAGCCAGGTACGGCTGTGGATTGATTCTCTTATTAGGGCGTTGCATCGTGCATTTGTGATATTTACAGGGTGAGAGATTCTGTGTCATTGCTCTGGCTGAACCTCCAGAAGGATTTCCACAGTGTCTCCACGAGAGTGAACTGAAGGTTGACCATCACATCCAGGACGGCCTGTGAGGAATCGCAAACATAAAAACGCAAAGGTATTTCATACTTTCTTTGTGGCATCATTCTTTCTTCATATTTATTAGTACAAGGAGCTTTCTGTCTTGTTTGCACTGTACAAATGTATTTCAGCATTTAAAACCAGGTTACGTTCTAATAAGGTTGCAAACCCAAGCATGAGGAGTTATCAGTGCGCCTACCTCACAGTGTTCTCTGTAGAGAGCCTGAAAGGCCTTGAGGTGTTCTAAAAGGATCCCATCAGGCAGGGGGCCATCTTGCAGATCCACATCCACAAAGTCTGGCAGCAGCCGTGAAGCCTCTACACAAGAGCAGACAAACAGGAACTTGGAGATGAAAGTGTCAGCGCTTTAGTTTCACATGTTAGACCTACTCTTCATCACTGATGAAGTATAACCAATGATACATAGGAAATAAACCCTGGATTAGATTCATTGTCTTTAGGTGTATATCATATAGGAAGTCATGGGAAACAACGGTGGCCTGCAAAGCTGTTCCTCACCCAGAAACTGCTGATACTGCTGGACTTGGGCCGAGATATCGCAGAGCGCGGCTGCCTGCTGTTGACCCGTCCCACCTGATGTACCGTTTGTGATCCCCTGTGTCTTATGAACTGGCTTTATCCTGTGAGGGCCCAGCATTCAAGAGGGCCCAGAGGAAAAAGCCACAGAGAAAGAGCAGGTTACGTTATAAGCAGATATATAAATATAGATATATATATACAGATATGTAATGGAATAAACCCACAGTGAGGCAATTTAAGGTGATGATGAGCACTAATGTGATTCCATACAATATCTACAGGCTCTCAAAGAGAATGTGGAAATTAAAATGTTTCATAAAATGACTAGTCAATGTGTATCATACCTGTTTTTCTGTGAAAAAGGCTGCTGCCTCATCGCCATGTGCTGCTGCTCATCCATCAGTCTCAGGAGTGGGGAACCAGATTTAATTCTCAGGCCGTAGTAGTGGTACTTAGAATTCCCTCTAAAGCACATGCAGGAAAAAGTTAGGACAGTGACCTGAGGTATGATTCTATCAACAATAACCTATGTGTGTGTGTTCGTACCTGGTCCCTAATCTTCTTGTACGTAGCCCCATGAAGACAGACCTGATGAGTTTCCCGAAGGATGCAGCATTAACAGGTTCTAGTTTCTGCTCCTGGCAGTGCAGCAGGTAGTGGTAGTAAAGGGTACAACGAGGTAAACTCACGCCCTCCGCCCCCTCGTAGTTGTCGCACAACCACTGCACCTAAAGATGGCGGGTCATAGCTTATTTTGGCATGTCATAGACGATGATTCCAAACGCTTTTCATTTTACAACTTGAGTACTCACAGTAGCAGGTGGGGCACGAGAGTTCGGGCTAGTGTAATTCTGTCCTCCTCCTCCTGCTGCTCCTCCACCCACGGCTGCCCCCCCTCCTAACACATAACTTCCCTGAACAATGTAGCCTGCTCCCCCCGCAGCGGCTGCCCCGGTATTGGCTCCTCCAGTTGCCACAGAAACTGAGGTCACAGCACCGGTGATGTCTGATTCAGAACTGGGCGTATCCTCGTAGTAAGTGGAGGAGGTGATAGGAGGGGTGTGGGAGTACAGGGGCGAGTCAGAGAAAGGGTAGTTGCTCGATCGACTGGACAAGGAAGAAAAGTACGTGCACAGGAAAACGTTAACACAATGGTTAAGTTGCAACACGTGTATGAGTGGCCGTGGTTATGAGAGATGCGTAATATTATTTCTCCTCACATGGTGGATGTGGTGAAGGTTGCATCTCCGGCTCCGTCCACATACTGCACCTGGCCAGGGTACACATCCACCTGGACAACAACACAAGAGCAGACATTCAGCAGCTTCCAGGTTTTGGATGGGGCAGCATTCAGGGTAGTGCAACAAGATGCAAACACATTTTCTTCAATGCTTGTTTATTTTAACATTCAGTAGACACAAAGCAATACCAGCATTCACTTCAGACTGTGTTAATGCAGAAATGATATAAAAGAATTCACTCTCTACCAGTCACTGAGAGAAATAGCTTGCTCTTTAGCTGCAAATTGCTCCACAATGTTCTTGTTAATCGGCATTTCATCCTGTGTTCTATGTAGCATGTGGTTTGTGTTGGGCAGGGCAGTGTCCTGTGGATCTTTTGAGCTTTTCTGTTTGCAGAAAGCAGGTCCCTGTTGTGGCGGACACAACACTGATCAGAGCAGAGAAGCAAATCAAAACCAGAATAATGTGCTGAAAGATGCTTTGATGCTCAGTACGAGTGATTTGAACAGCAAAGAAGGGAGATAACCACCACCACCACCATGGAGATTGAGAGATGTGGTGTGGCTCAGAGAAGAGTCCATTTCATTCAAGTGCAGACCCAGATTGTCAGGGTGACTGTGTAATTATGTCAACTGAATAATGACGTTTAAATAGAATGTGCATGTCTCTAGAACTGGGTCAAGAGTTTTTGTGTCCAGAGGAAGGGCAGAGCAGTGCCACCGCAATTTGTGAAGAGCGTACCATCACGATCACCGTATGTCAGAGGGAGCCATGATGATGACAGAATTTCTCAGTGGACAGAGGATTAAGAAAAGTCAAGCAAAGAAGTAGAATGGTTGTTGTACAGGCAGACCTTTCTCTTGGGCTTGCTGTTAAATGAATAATCCGTGTAATATCTGGTCCTTACATGATCACACAAAATGTCTTGTGTGTGTCTGTTTACCTCCTGGTTAATGAGCACCGGCTGCAGGTTGTTGATGTGGCCTGTCTGAATTCTCTTGGCTGCCTGTGACACTGCCTGCAACACTGACCTCTGCTGGTGAGTAAAGTGAGAGTGTCAAAGAAAACTTTGCCGGCAGCCGTCTCTCTGTTTATAACCGGCTCCCCCGTGGGCTCAGCTGATGTGATTTGGAAACATGCCATGGCCTCACCTGTGTGGTGGTCTGCACCGGTTGGACCTGAGAAGGAATACCAGAGCCGGGCGGGCTGGAGTCCGACAGACTGTCATTGGAGTGAACAGAACCCTCTGGGGATGGCACACGGAGCATGAGGGAAAGAAAGTTCATCAGATGATCAAATAAAAGGGAATACAAAAATAAATCCAGCCACTATCACCACAAGTTCAGTACTCACGACACACTGCTTCCAAATCGTAATAACAGCCACTGCAGAACATCCTGCAAGTGTTTCTTTCTTTTTTTTTTTGCTCAACAGAAGAGAGACTGACAGCGAGGAAGGAAAGCGAGTGACTATCCAACTCTCATTTCATCTTTATATGTGGCATGCTGAGGGACAGCCTTGGACAGCTAATCTCCCCAGATGGAGAGAGAAATCCCTCCATCTTGTAAACATGCAGATCGGATGAGAGGGAAATGAGAGATACATGAGGGATGGAGGACAGAGTGAAGGAGAGTGGGCGGAGGGACAAGAGGGCAATGTTCCCTTTTTTAGTCCTTCAGGTGAGAAACGTATTTGCTTGGATTTACTGTTGTACTTTGAGGAAACTGCTGCTATCACACCCAAAGTTACTGTAGGGTTATGATGTCACACGACTGAATTGATTTCCATGAAACTTGGTGGCATACAGTGTTTGTCTGGGTAGATTCTGATTAGATTGGATCTGGGGAATAATAACTGTAATAATCTTGAAGCAAAAAACAGGATATCAGTGAGTGTGTGGAATTTTGTGCAGGTTGATTGAATATAAGGAAACTGTTGGAACTTGGTGGAGATATTT
This sequence comes from Pseudorhombus dupliciocellatus, assembly GCA_016785235.1. Taxonomy (NCBI): domain Eukaryota; kingdom Metazoa; phylum Chordata; class Actinopteri; order Pleuronectiformes; family Paralichthyidae; genus Pseudorhombus; species Pseudorhombus dupliciocellatus. Next base: position 419,394 of record JAFBJW010000186.1, on the reverse strand, counting down.
GCCCATTATTGACAATCAAATATTAATCAGTAGTTTTCAAAATCTATTAAAACATATTTGGTTCAATATAAAGCGCAAACAATTTAGAGAATCCAATCCAGGAACTGGAAATGCTGCAGGACACAAATGGGGTCGATTAATATTTCAAATGCTTTTGAGTGCACAGAATATTAACGGTACATAGTCTTATCCTTTATTTTATCAAGATGTTTTGCAGACAGCCTTCCAAATAATATGTTTAATATTTGGTCAGTTCACATAACTGCTGAAAGTCTCCAACATTTTCAAAGATGTGGGAACCTGTCCCTTTAGGCCTTGATAGAAATTATAGAAATGCTACCGTACATTTCAGCATGCACAGCAGAAATGCGAACACATGTAACAGAAGAGCACAAATGCTGCATTGTATCTTCTCTTATCAAAGACTTTTACTGAGTTAACTGAGAGACAGTGCTGAGATAAATTGCAGTCCATGCTTCAAATGTGTGTGAGGGGGTATTTTTTCTTTTTTAAATGAGCACATTTGTTCAGTTAACTTAGTCATCCAAGCCTTGGGCATGTGACTCTCACTCTGGGTGAGAGTGCATAGTGTTACATGATACTAGCTGGCAAAAAGATCTACGAATAGACAACCCTAAAATAAACATAGAGATAGACTTCAGAGTTGGGGTCGATTCTCTCTCACTTCCACTTGTTAACACAATATTTCAAAATACCTGACTAAACCAGTTTCTTTTAAGCATACAGGATACATTTCCAAAAACGCACAAGCCACATTCACATTGGATACTGTCATAATACCTAACTATGCCATCTAGAACAGTAAAAACAGCATATTGAAACTAAAGTCAGATTCCATCAATCAGTCGTCCACACTCCCACGTTAGGGACTATGCAGCCTAGCAACCGAGTCTGTCAGCTTATTTTGTCCTCATAATGTATGCCCCACTCAACCAGACAGGCAAACTACATCACTGGTTCCTCAGTTTCCTCAAGCCATCTAACCAGGGATTATTTTAAAGAAGGCTTCCAATTCAATCGTGCGTGTGTAAATTGGACATCATCTTTATAAATAATTAATGTATCATCACTGACTCTAATTTTTGAAATGATTATCGGTCCTAGGAAGGTATTACGAAATCATATCTAAGGATAACTCCTCTCTGCCTTTGATGTCCAACTACAACAAAACACACTGTGCCAGACAAGCTGTTGGTGTCCCACCAGGAACCAGTCTGTTTACAGCTTATGGAACACTTGCAGGACATACTGACCCTAGCTTAGACTGCTTGGTGTGTCATGTCCTTCTATTACACACATGAGCTTAAAAATCTGCGAAAGCATTGTGTGTGTGTGTGTTTGAATTTGAGTTAGTCATACATGTGGCTCTCACCTGTGACCGTGACTATGATGTACTGAGGAGACCCACTCTGACCATTACTTTTCTGGACCGTAGAGTGCTGAATGTTAGGGGATACAAAGTGCTGCGTGGGAGTGGTCAGAACCACTGCCTTCTGGCTCTGGGCCTGGGTGGGCGGCACTTGAGAACAAAGTGCATCCTGTCCGGCTTTTGAGACGCCGGCCGATTGGTCGGCTGTTGCGGTGGCTCCAGAGGTTGGTGGTATCTCAGACAGGAAGTGTGTCGTCTTTGCGGACGAGGGTGTGGTGGCAGCAGGCGTTGCTATGGTTACTGAGATAACCGGCTGAGGCTGAAGGTCCTCTGAGTATCCAGAAGTTGCCATGGCAACCAATCCTTTGAGGCACTAGTTCTGTGGATGGAAGGAGATGGAAGTCATTACTGAAAGTGCTGCAAACACGCTTGGTTGGCTGATCATAAATTTCACCTGGGTTTTGGCTAGGTAGAGTGAGAGTGTGTGTAGAGTGAGAGTGTGTGCACACAAATGTGTTGTGTCTCTGTGTGTGAGGAAACATAACCCAGAGGAGGAAGTGGGGCTTTTGTCTGAGATTAAGCAGTAGACTAAAGCCTTTCCTGTCTGATCCCACATGAAGAACAATGTAAAATTGAGATCCATAGATTAAAAAATAGGGCAATGTGGTACAATTCAAAAGCAATGTCAATTCACTGTGGCCTTGAGATGACACACATAGCTTTAAAACGTAGCTGGAAATGATCAAGTCCACAACAATGGAATGCCCCACGTTTCCATCTGGAAATAAACTCATCGGTTGTGAGGCCCACTGTCAGACAGGGTTTTAGGGCCATCCCACTGCAGGGCACGCCACTCCTGCGCGCACCAACACGGCCATCAACACAATCATATGATCATTCGGCACACCGTGTCCACGGGGCAGACTTGTCGACTTCAATGTCAGACCAGAAACTTTTTCAAAGTCACCAAAACTCTCAGGAACACGTCACACTCGTGTCCCCGCATGTATAACCCACTAACCCCAATGTCAACTGAGGTGCCCCGAGTGCTTTTCAGCGCGCAGCGACTCTGGATCGCTGGCTTGAAAAGTGAAAAGGAGAGTGATAGCTTCCCCCGGCTAGCAGCTCGCGTTGACTTGTGACGTCTGAGCGAGCTAGCTAAATGCTAACTCCTCATGTCGGCCGGGCAATACATCGACAACCACGTCACCGATCACGTCTCGCTCCGATCTCGGTCACATGGAGCTGAACGACAGCCTCTGACAGATGTGACAAAATAAAGTACGACTACAACACACGCGCACACACACACACACACACACACACCCGCCATCTTGTGCTCTTATCAAAGATCTGACATCGCCATAACAACGGACTGCGTTCAGAGACAAGCTAGCAACCACTTTCATCACCGTGTCTCGAGCGATTTCACGTCACCCCCCCTCCACCGACGACTGGACAAACAAGCACGCGGGTTAAAATGGAACAGAACGCGACACAATGAAAGTGAAATATTTGACTCGGTCACCTCTGGTTTATCCCAGTATTGTCCCTTTTAGTCGTAAAAGTTTGTTTCCTTAGATTTCGGTTGTTGTTGTTGACTCCCGTTGCTTGGTTCTTGTCGCCAGGACTACCGTGACTATGGCGCCTCGCCTTCACCCGGGCAACTGTTGCTACCCTCCCGTTATCGCCCCTCCCTACACTGAGTGCTGATTGGCTGACCAGGGAGGTGGTCGCGACGTCATTAAATGTACCTTTCTGTGATTGGTGGACATCTCTGTCCGTCAGTGTTGTCAGAGCGCAACGTTCACTTCCAATGTGACTTTTATGATTGTACCGAATGTCAGGCAGATAAACACAATGTGGAGATCATCCCTCATATCAGGCCCCCACTACACAATTATACTGTGTGAGTCAGTGCAGTGCCATAAGGTATGTGTGTGTTGTCAGAGCACAAGGTCCAATTCTAACATGACTTCTATGATTGTACAGAATGTCAGGCAGATAAATACAATATTGAGATTGTCCCTCCACTGTCTATACAATTATGCAGTATTATGTGCGTCAATGCAGTATCATCAGATTGTGTGTGTGTGTGTGTGTGTGTGTGGTGGTGGGGGGGTTGTGGGGTGGGGGGGGGGGGGGGGGGGGGGGGGGGGGGGGAGTTGTTCCTACATGTGTTACAGATGTTGTGGGGACCTAAAATTTGTATTTAAAATCACATGGTCTCAAATGGAAAAGGGCCTGTTTCAGCATAAGCTTATATATGTGATGACGTGTTTTGGGTTAAGGTTGAGGGTAAGGTGAGGTGTGTGTGTGTGTGTGAGAGAGAGATCACCACTCCCGCTGTTTTTGGGGTGAATGAATAGTGATGTCCATCCATTCCTCCAGCAGATAGTGAGGCGGAGATAGTGCAGGTGACAAGTCCAACTGATGTAACGGTCCGAAAGGGCATCAAAAGGTCACATGTGGTTAGATAGCCGCAAGCTCAGCTGACAACACCTCCGGCACCATTCGCTACTTAATCAACTTTACATTTTTCATTGTTGCTCCTAAAGGTCTCCAGGTCTTATCTGTGGGCATGACGAGGAGTGAAGGTGAGCTGAGGTCCTATTCTGAGATGCTGAGCCCTATAAAAGTGGTCTGAAATGAAAGGCACACCACACAACACCTCAAAGGATTTCCAGCCTTTGAAAAACCTACGGCATCTTTTCACTTTCATCATGTGGAAGGCAGCACTCTTGACCCTGGGCTTGTTGGTGGCTCTCGTAGACAGGGTGCGCTGCAACGACGGCCATCCCTCTTTCTACGGGGTGAAACTGTGTGGGAGAGAGTTCATACGAGCTGTCATCTTTACCTGTGGGGGGTCTCGCTGGAGGAGAAGCATAGGGGACTCAGGTAAGACTGTGTTTGAGGGACTGTATGTGCCATGTTTATCTAGAGTCTAAATTCAATATACATAGATTTACCTTTCCTTCTTTTTATCAGCTCTCATTGGAGAGGAAGCCTTTGACCCATGGAACACAGATACTATTCCTCAACATACAAACGAACAAGATCCTGAAAAGTCCAATGGGTGGAAAGATCAAACACTAGAGGTGGCACCAGTGGTGACTGGATTCAGAAACTCAGCTCGCTTACCTATCTCAGGGGAGGTGCTGGAGGCTCTGAGGAGTGCGGACAGGAAAGGACGGGATGTAGTGGTTGGACTGTCCAACGCCTGCTGCAAGTGGGGCTGTAGCAAAAGTGAAATCAGTTCTCTGTGTTGAACGCACTCTTCTGTCTTCTCTGCAATTCCTCAAGTTTGTCACAGTTCCCATTGAAATGACACTTCCCATCCAACTAACTGTCGTCGTGTTTGACTTGTGAATAGAGAAATGTGAGCATGTGTACAAAAGTGGTTTATTGTGATTATAACAGATTGATATATAATAAAGCTTTCTAAAGGTGTCAGGAATGCATGTGTTTGGCTTACAAAACCGTTCAGATAACAGTTTATGCTCCTACTTCCACTTTTCCAAAACCTTGTTTTCGAGACAGTTTTGAAATGGAGGAAGTGGTGCTCAGTATGCGTATGTGTCCTAATAATATGTGTCCTCAGTATGTGTCCTAATATTCTTTGAATTAGGTTCTTGTGATTCTGCCGGGGTAGACATCATAAATCAAACCTGCAACATTAGCTATGTAGAGTACAATGCTGGAATTGTATTGTTTATTTCAAGGACATTTTGCTCCACTTACTAAAACATTCAAACATCGGTGGTATAGGTGTATGATGAGGCAGTGACAATAAATCGGGGCTCAAGAAGCGTTTTTATATACTGGCTTTTATTCGTGGTGCTCTCTGGATTTCATGTGCTCATACCCACGCCCTGCATCACTGTAGCTGGAGGCTGCAACTACTGGAATATGATTCCCCCTGGTGGCCAGAAACAAAAGAGCACGCTAAACAACGCAAATTAAGATGTATGTTTTTCGTCAATAACTAAACTCCACAGTTCAACATTGCGTCACATCTCAGAATACACGGATTACTGTTGTTTAGATATAAAATACTGGGGATATTAAAAGTTGATCATGTCCCTGCGGTTCCTCGTACCTTTCAGTACGGAAGCCGAACACGATCAAACAGATCACCCGGCTTGATAGCAAGGCATGCGATCTCTGTCACATACCAAGTAGCTCGCACACAGATATACTGAGATCACACGTTTGAGTCCAGGCACCCAGGTCGAAGCCATCGATTGTTTAATGTTAGCGTCTCCAGCGTGACTGCACCACCGTCTATAGGAATATAGATCTACGACATTGGAGCGACCAGGTAAAGCCTTTCGCGGCACTTTCTAGGTGATGCTAACTAGCCGCGCTGCTGGTAGCCGCTGCTGGGTGGAAGGCTGCTGTGGTTATCGATGCGCTCCGTTTTCGTCGCCTCGCTTGTTTTAAGTAACGACACAACCATGGCAGCACTGCGTCGTGTCTCCACTGTCACAAGAGGGTCTCGCCTGGCAGCTGTTTTCTGTGGGACTCCGCTGGGAGTAGAGCATCACAGCGATGCTAAGCTAGCTTGCTAGCTAGCTAAACGAGCCGAGACATTTGCCGCCCGGGCCTCCCGTTGAAAGCGGCTCATATCTCTGTCGTTGCAAGCCGGCGGTTCTTTGTTCATACAGCCGGGAATTGATAAAAGTCCATGATGAACCAGTGCCTCTTGGTTTAACATAGACAGAAACGGAACATGCTAATAAACAGCTAAGCTAACAGTTATGTCATAGAGAAACATTATGAATGAACCTGCGTTAAGATTGAAGTACCTAGTTAGCAGTTAGCCAGCAGTTGGGTTGTTGCCGTTTTTAAGATCTCCCACAGTAAATGCGCAGTATACGGTGTTTCTACGTGTTGTGGGTAGTAATGCAGAGACCTGAAGGAGCTGGCGGGGCCGCCTGGTTGTGTGTTGCACATTCCTCCTGAAACCGGTGAAGTGTGTGTCTGTGTTTTGTAGGATGGAGTGGCAGCCAGATGAACAGGGTCTACAGCAAGTGCTTCAGCTACTCAAGGACTCCCAGTCCCCAGACACAGCGACACAGAGAGCAGTGCAAGAAGTATCCTCACATATGTATGTGTGTGTCAGAGAGAGAGAGAGAGTGTGTGTGTGTGTTTGAGGGAGTGAGGGAGTATCTTCACAGCTGATGTGTCCATCCCAGTGATACAATCACAAATGCTAAGTGTCGGTCTGTACACGCCCTGATGTGATCAATCTCGTTTGGCTGTGTGAATGTGTCTAGGGACACGCATATAGTGAGCAAACACAATTTTGCTCTGCAGTATATAAATCTATATGTGTACATGAATCTACATGAGTCACTCTGCCCAAAGGGAAACAAGAAAAAAGAGTTAGTGTTCTATGCTGTATTTGTGTGTACATGGTTGATCTCCTTAACAGAACCTGCAGAAACTGGAGCAACTTAATCAGTTTCCAGATTTCAACAACTATCTCATTTTTGTCCTCACAAGCCTCAAGTCTGAGGGTATGTATGTGCACGTCAAACAAAAGAATATTAACTTAACAGCTGAATTGTTTCCTTCGGTCTAAACCCCCTCTCCATATAAAAATAAATAATGTGTTTGTCTCTACCTCTCTGCTGCCTGTCTTCTGAAGATGAACCCACTCGCTCTTTGAGCGGTTTGATACTGAAGAACAATGTGAAAGCTCACTACCAGAACTTCCCGCCCAATGTGGCTGACTTCATCAAACGAGAATGCCTCAACAACATTGGAGACCCTTCACCGCTCATCAGAGCTACGATCGGTGGGTGTTTGAATGAGAAAGGAACAATGGAGAAAGAAAAAGTTGGTTTTCTGTTAGCTGAACTTTCTTGCCAGTGTGAGTCAGACTTTTATGTAGGTGGTTGAATATTTTCAGGTAATGTGGCTGTGTGGGAGTAAGTGTTGAATTTTCAAAAGACTTATGTGAAGCTGAGTGCAGTAATTTCTTTGAGTAAGAGTAACTTGTAACTTTTTTGTTTATCATCATCAAGGTATCCTGATCACGACCATAGCTTCTAAGGGGGAGCTGCAGACGTGGCCAGAACTGTTGCCTCAGCTTTGTAATCTGCTCAACTCTGAGGACTATAACACCTGCGAGGTCAGGCTCACTTACTAGCACACGTGTAGACACTCATACATTTTGTAATGTTCAGTAATAATCACATTTTGGTTTGTTTCTTGTGATTGAAAAATAATTTGTATAATATAATTGTCTCTGTCTTCTTGAAGGGTTCTTTCGGAGCTCTGCAGAAAATCTGTGAGGACTCATCTGAGTTGTTGGATAGCGATGCTCTGAACAGACCTCTCAACATCATGATCCCCAAATTCCTCCAGTTTTTCAAGCATTGCAGCCCCAAGATCAGGTCAGTAACACTCGTCTTCTTCTGGCTGACTTCAATGTATTTGCCCACCACAGTAGAATCTTCCCAATCATAATCAGTTGCTTTTCTTTTTCTCAGATCCCATGCTATAGCGTGTGTGAACCAGTTCATCATTGATCGGGCGCAGGCTTTGATGGATAATATAGACACCTTCATTGAGGTGAGTGCTTTAACCTTGTTCTCGTTTGTTTTCATAAACACCATATGTTTTGATCATTTTCCCTCTCTTCGAACTGCACAAGGAAACAACATTAGAGTCAGTTTTTCCACCACCCCTCCCTGGACTCGCGTCTAGCCCCTTTCAGACTGATTATATAACAGACAAATAAGTCAATGCAGGAATTTTAATTTTTTCTTGTTTAAGGATACAGACTATACAGAAATATGCTGCAAAGCTTGTTTCATAATGCAGAAGGACAGGACCAGTTTTCAAACCAGTTTTCAGCCAGGCATCGTTCTTCAGTTTATTCTAAATACATAGAAGAATTAAGTGTAAGACACTGTGCCATATTCTAATTTGTCCTGGATCTTCGTGTTTGTGCACATGTAGGCTTGTTACAAAGCTGTTTAACAATATGATAATTGGGTAATATGGAGTGATTCTTCACCTGGAGAGTGAGCATTGCTAAATAGGCTTATTGCCAAAGCAACCTTTATGGAATACACCTCAGGGGGATGTCAACCGGTGTTTTATAGTTGAGGTACATTCATTTTTTGGAAATAAAGAGCACTTTCTCAAAAGAAAGTCTGATCCTCTTATTATCTATATCTTCTACTTGCTAGAGGGGTTCACCCCTGGAAAGCTGTAGTGTATCACAGAGGTGATCATGTTAATTTGTGCTCACATTCATGTCTTTCGAGGAAGCCTGAGTAACAGAGAAAACAGACTCAAGGAGAACATATTGTCTTTATTGGCCCTCAACCAGTGGTTTTATATCAAGTATATTAAGTTGATGATCCTGCTGATCCTTCCCCACTCTCTTTCCCCTCTTGTGTCTGTCCCACCCAGAGTCTGTTTGCACTGGCTGGTGACGAGGACAGCGAAGTGCGGAAGAACGTGTGCAGGGCTCTTGTCATGCTGCTGGAAGTGCGCATTGATCGTCTCATCCCGCACATGCACAGTATCATCCAGGTGAGGATGTGACTTGATCAAACAGACATTACTTGGTTTCCTCCTTCTCTCTATCCTCGACACCCCACCCCCCCTCATGACTGCTTCTTATTTTACACCAGTACATGCTGCAGCGCACCCAGGACCCAGATGAGAACGTAGCTCTGGAGGCCTGTGAGTTCTGGCTTACTCTGGCTGAACAGCCCATCTGCAAAGAGGCCCTCTCCGGCCACTTGGTCCAGTAAGTGTTTGTGCTATGAACATATAGCACTGCTACACGATGACAAGTGATTTCAGCACAGTAATGTTGTTGTTTGTCGCTGTTTCAGACTGATTCCTATCCTGGTGAACGGGATGAAATACTCTGAGATTGACATCATTCTCCTTAAGGTCAGCCACACCTGGACAAACACTCTGCTCACTCTTCTCTCTTGCTGTTTACCTGTTTCACTTCTACATTCATATTTCTCTCTGTTGTTCTTCAGGGCGATGTTGAAGAGGATGAGGCAGTTCCAGACAGTGAGCAAGATATCAAGCCTCGCTTCCACAAATCCCGCACCGTCACACTGCAGCATGAAGGAGGGGAGGGCGAGGAGGGGGAGGACATCGACGAAGACGAGGATGATGATGATGATACGCTGTCTGACTGGAACCTACGTGAGTTACAAACAGCTTTAGTAATCCTCTCTGGTAATCATGCAGTTGTTCCCACTATTAATGCACCTCCTCAGCTAGTGTAATGTTTTTGAGCAGTGGCTTAATGGAAGAGGGTTATCAGAGCTCCCTTTTCCCAAACATTTCCCAAACACACTGCTTCCACTGTAGTGCCACATGTAAGCATCTAGATTTCAGTTTCACTACCTCCTCTTCCCAACATTTGTATCATTGGTCTGTGGTTATATTCTTTTGTGCTCTGCTGTTTCAATTTTACATGTAGCTTTACAATTTCAAGGTTATCAAATGCTTACAGTGTCATCTCTTTTTAGGGAAATGCTCAGCAGCGGCTCTGGATGTTCTTGCCAACGTGTTTCGCGAGGAATTGCTTCCCCATCTCTTACCCCTGCTTAAAGGTCTGCTCTTCCATCCTGACTGGGTCATCAAGGAGTCTGGCATCCTTGTCCTGGGGGCTATTGCTGAGGGTAAGATGTGGCACAGTCTTGCTATCCAAATTCTGTCTAATTAAGTGAAATTGGTGATATTTTATACTTATTTTATTTCTTAGTACAATTAAGATTGGTCACTGACCTTACACTGCTGTGTTACAATTCAGGATCAGGGTTAAATGGAACATTTATCCTTCATTTAATGTTAACTATTTTGATACTCAATTGCTGAAAAACTTGGATTTAATCTTATGTATAACCTTTTTGTCCCCCCAGGCTGCATGCAAGGCATGGTACCTTACTTGCCAGAGCTGATTCCCCACCTCATTCAGTGTTTGTGTGACAAGAAAGCTCTGGTCCGCTCCATTGCCTGCTGGACCCTTAGCCGCTATGCCCACTGGGTGGTCAGCCAGCCCCCCGATGCCCATCTCAAACCCCTCATGACTGAGCTGCTCAAACGCATCCTGGATGGAAATAAGAGGGTGCAGGAGGCAGCATGCAGGTACAGCTCTTCTTTCATAAATATCTGTTTTATGTTCTTTCATTCTCCGCTCAATTTATTCTCTTCACCATCTCATCTTTGCTTCAGTGCATTCGCCACTCTGGAAGAGGAGGCGTGTACAGAGCTGGTGCCCTATCTGAGCTTCATTCTGGACACGCTGGTTTTTGCTTTCGGAAAGTATCAGCACAAGAACCTGCTCATTCTTTATGATGCCATAGGAACACTGGCAGATTCAGTGGGACACCATCTGAACCAACCGGTGAGCTCAAAAAGAGGCGTGTCTGTGCACAGCCCTTTTGTGTCGTGCGATATTTAAACTCAAACTCTTGCGTTTTTAGGAGTACATACAGAAACTGATGCCTCCACTTATTGCCAAGTGGAACGAGCTGAAGGATGAAGACAAAGATCTCTTCCCTCTTCTCGAGTGTTTATCGTCTGTAGCCACAGCGTTGCAGAGCGGCTTCCTTCCTTACTGTGAACCCGTTTATCAGCGTTGTGTCACCCTCGTCCAGAAGACACTGGCTCAAGCCATGGTGAGTTAAACACAGTCACTCACTGAACAGGAAATGCAGGGGTTTTGCTACTTGACAAATGCACATTATCCCAACTCCAAAATTGTCTTTAACTGTTTTTTTTCTCTGTTTGTGTCTCAGATGTACAGTCAGCAGCCAGACCAGTACGAGGCTCCAGACAAAGACTTCATGATTGTGGCTCTGGATCTTTTAAGTGGCTTGGCTGAGGGGCTGGGGGGCCATGTGGACACACTTGTGGCTCGCAGTAACATCATGACTCTGCTTTTCCAGTGCATGCAGGTGAGGAGAGCCTGCGTTCTATGTCAAATATGTTTTTAAAGTTTATCCCTGACTGCTCTTATGCATCCATGCCAAGGAAGCCAAGAATCTTTTATTTGGATTGTCTACCTATTCGTCCCATTCTCATATATATCTCATGTCTCATGAGCGCCTGGTTACAGATGTTCACTTGGAATGTGAACTGAAAAGATTTCAGTGGTCTGTCTCTTTATGTAAACATGATAGAAAGAGACTTAACAACTGGAGGGTATTTAATTTCTTGGAATTGAGGATTCATGTCGCTGTCTTTTTTTGTCCCAGGATACGATGCCTGAAGTAAGACAGAGCTCATTCGCACTGCTGGGTGACTTGACCAAGGCGTGCTTTCCTCATGTCAAACCATGTATTGGTAATTATCTCATTCTCTTCCTCATACACACACAGTTACACAATGCACACATCAGGAGATCTCACCATCCTCCTTTATCTGTATCCAATGTGATGTTATTGTCTGTGTGCGCACGCAGCTGAATTCATGCCGATCCTCGGGACAAATCTTAATCCAGAGTTCATCTCTGTCTGCAACAATGCAACCTGGGCCATCGGAGAGATCTGTATGCAGATGGGTGAGTTTTAGCAAATCTTAAATGATGTGAAGTCATTTGTATTTGTGTAGTTAAATATAACAAATAAGTCTAACAAAATGGTTTTTTTCTGCTCTGTCAGGAGTGGAGATGCAGCCGTACATTGCTATGGTCCTGAACCAGCTGGTCGAGATTATTAATCGACCCAACACCCCCAAGACCCTGCTGGAGAACACTGGTATGTGAACCTCCCAGTATGAGGTTCTGTTTTCACCCCCTTCCATTTGTCTGTTGGTTGTTTGTATATTTGTAAGTATGTTACAAGGGAGTGGCAGTGTAAAATCAGAGCACACTACAGTGAAAATATTTAATAGCTCATATGGTATAAGTGAGTGCACTTAGTGTTCCAGCACTGGATACACTCTCATCTGTCTTGGCGTATCTCTGTCCTCTTCCAGCAATCACCATCGGTCGGCTGGGATATGTCTGTCCTCAGGAGGTGGCTCCTATGCTGCCGCAGTTTATCCGGCCTTGGTGAGAAACTGTTATATCTGATGGTTGATGCCTCTCGTTGCCTTTTCAGTAGCTGTGTCATTTTATTTGCAACATCTGAACACACTGTCAGCATTGGGAGTTTCACACATATCGCACATTCTGCTGACACAAGCTCAAGCCCACTTATCTTCTGTGGCCCTGCTACACTGTTCCATTGTCCCCTCTTCTCGCTCTTCCATTCTGCATACTCTCATGTTAGCTTATATTTAAATGCAAGACATTGCTGATTTTACAAATATTCCCTCGTAGACTGATTGTTTTAACGTTGTTTGTGGCAGGTGCACATCTCTGCGGAACATCCGGGACAACGAAGAGAAAGACTCAGCCTTCCGTGGGATTTGCATGATGATTGGCGTGAACCCAGGAGGAGTGGTGCAGGTGAGGCTTCCTACGCTGTGAGACCTAAAGATTTGGATCTAAAGACCTTTCATTTTCAAACTATACAATCTTCCCCTGTTTGTTCAGGACTTCATCTTTTTCTGTGACGCGGTAGCATCCTGGGTGAATCCTAAAGATGATCTGAGAGACATGTTCTACAAGGTGAGAGTCCAGGTCACATGGTGGGGCGGGTTCTTGTGTTTTCACAAAACAATTCTTTATTTTTAAAAAATCAGTCAAGTGTAAAATCAAAAACAATTTCACAAAACAGACTGCATTTCATGATCAAAAAAGGAACAGGAAGAAAACATGATATCTGCAGGACTATTCATTTGTCCCTTCCTGCTTCTGTATATATATTAATCTAACAGCTGGCTCTGACCCGTGTCTCTAGTTGCCCAACTGCTTAGAAAGTTGAAGATTACTACAATGTCTGAAATAAATGTTCCTTCACAGATCCTGCATGGTTTTAAGGAGCAGGTTGGGGAGGAGAACTGGCAGCAGTTCTCCGAGCAGTTCCCCCCACTGCTGAAGGAGAGACTGGCAGCGTGCTACGGCGTTTAGATTCTCTACACCCACCCAAGAGGTATCCACACGTGTGCTTCAATTTAAAGTGAAATCAGCGTTGCATGAAGATGCACGCTGAAATTAATTTGTTTGCGTCTGCTCTCCCTCTTTGTCCATCCACCCAGGTGAGCCAGCAGGAGGAGGGTGAATGGGAAACTCATCCATCTGTGTATTGCACTGCCCTGATCTGGGGGGAGGGAGAGGGACGCTATTGGCCGCTCCCCCTGACGGACGGCCCCCACGCCCTATGTGTTTGTCCATAGAGGGAGGGTGGGCGGGTGGGAGGGAGGGACAGGGGGACACCTCTAGATTAACTAGGCAGGGACCCGACACAGAAAAAACTAACTGGTAGGGACAGATAGAGAGGGACAGACAGAAGGACATAGAGGAGAGATTGAGAGAAAGACAAGTAGGGGAAAGAGGGAGGCAGGGAAAGAGGCTAGCACTGAGAGAGTTCAGGGAAAGAGAGGGAGGGAACTTAATAACAAGGCAGGAAAAACTAGAGAGCTATAGAATGGTCTGTTACTTGGTTAGAAAGACGGGGACAGTGGAGATTTTAATGGGATACTTAAGTGTAAGAGTAACCAATAGCTTGACCTACAGGGACAGACCAACGTACAACGACTCACAATATACAGTACACTTGCACATGCTGTACATGCAGAACATGGAACTGACTGTGGGTGGCACTATTATTTAGACTTTTCCAGACCTACTACATGTAGTTGGGGACAGACAGGTGTCTAAATTCTGTTCATTTTCTGGGTGATTTCTTTCTTTCTTCCGGGGAATAGGATTCAATTTGAATTACTTCATCTGTAGTTGCTGAATTCTACTGATCTGTAAGATAATCTCTCGCTATCCGCGTCTATGTTTCTTCATCTTGAACAGAACGCTGCTTCACAGAGCTATCCATCTGTCAGACATATTCCTGTCACATTTTCTACCTGATCTACACAGAGTGAGAGAGGGAAAAACATATATATAAGAGCAAGTGTCTTTCACAGAAACCATTCCTCTAGGAGAGGGAGGATTAGGGCTAACACATTTGTTTTCTCACCAGATGGGACGAAATCGTAGAAAGAAAAATCACATCTTTATTTGTGTGTGTGTGTGTGTGTGTGTGTACTCTGGGGCCCACATATCTTGAGACCACTTTCCCATCAGACGTTTGGGCCCTGTGTGTGTATGTCCACGTGCAGTTTGTAAATCCTTACCCCAGCATTCTGTGTTGACAGTGAAATATATGTATTGTTTTTTTGAGTATGGTACCGAGCTTAAAAACTTGACTCCAACCACAATGTCCTTGGCACCTGTTAACTGTGACCAAGTGTGTGTATGTCTGAGTGTGTGATGCAAGAGCGTGTATGTGTCAATGTCTGCATCCGTACTGATATCCGTTTGATGCCATATTGATATCTTAGGTAAAACAGTGATTAGCAAAGTCATTGTGTTCTTTATAATGTTTTAAGACTGGTCCATTTTTTTTTTTTTTGCTGCTACTGATGAGTTTTGTTTCCACAGTGAACTTAAATTCGCACATCTAACGCAAAAAAAGTTTTGAATTAATGCTGTTTTCAGTGACTGTCTCAGTTGTTTTTGCACTTTTAATTTAATTTTACCTTCTTTTTTTTGTATGGACATTTTTTTTAACCTCACCCATACGATATGTCGTGACCCTAATGTCAGTGTTTGTCATACTGTGTTGCACTGTGAAATTAAGTGTCTTTGACTGGCAGAAATATCCCAATACTAAATGGCAAATAAAAACAACTTTGTGAAACTGCGACTAATCCGCACTTTTACAATGACTAACCTTGCCATATTGATGAGGTGTGTGTGTGTGTGTGTGTGTGTGTGTGTGAATGTGAACATGTGTATGTATGAGATCCTGCATGAGTATGTGTGCATGATTACTCTTTTTTTTTTTTTTTTTTTTGTAGCTTATGAGCATGTTTTGGATAGTTAGTGTTTACCTGACGTCTGCACAGTAGGGGCTCAAATTCCGTTTTTGTCTGCTTGGAAAGGTTTGAAGCCTCCCCCAGCCGACGATGTGTGCATGCTTTGTGTCTGTTTTTTCACTGAATGTGTGTGTGTGCGTGCAGTGGTGTGTGTTTTGACCTATGTGTCGAAGTATAACGATCGCCCTTTACACGCCAACACACCACCTCAATTCACAGTAAGGGGAAAGCTGAATAAATACAGAAAAGCTAGGACACTGCCAAAGAGCAATAGCCAGTTGAATTTAATAATGGACAATAAGTAGAGACAAGCTGCTATTTTAACTTTCAGTTTGTGCATTATGATGTGAAGTAAAGGCACTAAAGAGCTTTTTCAGTTAATCAAGAGTTGGTCAGCAACCTTAACTACAGGGATCTGTATCTTTCATTGATTCTGTGCCAGTGTTTTCCAGCATGTAGTCATTTGGAAACTGGCACTTTGATTGGACCTAGACTGTGATCACTGAGATAATCAAACACCAATCACTTCAAACACAAAGACAATCTGCGCCTTGGCCCACTTCTTTTTCCACAGTCTCTTAGTTCAAAGCTTGTATGACAAAATGTCTTTTGATTGCTTGTTAAGATGAGTGTTTTTTTCTAATGCGAGTAACTGGTGTTGTTTATTTAGTTTCATGAATGGTTTCTGGATCTGAAACATACATTTCTGTTTCTTTGGATGATGCTGTAGCGGTGACAGATTAACAAACACAATGGGTTTGAATTGTTGTATAAAAAAAAAGATGGGAGCAAATGAGAAATGAAGGAATAGGAATATTTTCTTTTCTAAATTCTGCTTTCAAATAAAGAGCCTGATATTGTTGCTATTTAGTAGAAAGACTGATACCTTTTTTGTGGATTACCTTTGCCAGCTGTGATTCTTTTTTTTGGAGTTGGGAATGGAAATAAAATGTTTTTTCAGTCGATTACATGATTAACAGTTTCTGTGTAAAATCTTACAACCAGGACTAATCCCACAAGGCTGCACGTGCTACAGTCGCCAGTCTGATGTCAGGAGCTGACGTGTCAGGAGGTAAAGTACATTTTAAAACGTTTTCATCTTCTTTTGGCATTTACTTGCAGAATTAAACACAAATAACATAAATATCAATCACCTATGATATTATCACATCGGTCAATCTACACATGCTCCATCGCCTCTGTCCACATCTGAACTGCCTCCTTCAGCTCTTGTCTCTTACTTCCATTGAGGTGGGTGGGAGGTGGCACTGTGGTGTAGTGGTCAGAACTTAGGCCACACGGCAGGAGGGTTATGGGTTTGAACTGGTGCCTTTCTCCATAGAGTTGGTATATTCTCCCTGTGTTTGCTTAAATATTTTTGAACAGGTACCCTGACTTCAATCCTTCTTTGTCACTGTGAGCGGGGATGTCTCTGGCTGGTGAGCTGTTCAGGAAAGTTCTCGAGGTTCCGGGGTGTGCTCCCCACTCCTGCCCTCCAAGGATCAGTGGTACAGATGATTAATAAATGGATATCAGGCTTGGGGGTGGACGTCTGTGCCAAAGTGTCCTTGGGCAAAACACTCCATTTCTTATATCTCTGCTGCTTTTGCCTTGACACGAACTGTGGGCCGACAGATGATGCGTGTGTTTGTGCTTGTCATCTTTTTATTATTTTTCAGCTCACTGGAACGCACTGTGTTTCCAGCATCGTTTTATGGGAGCGAGGGAAAGAAAAAAGATAAAAAGCAGCTCGTTTTTCTTTCTTCTTGGGTTTTGTTTTGCAGGTTTTTCCCACTGACGTTCTAACCTGAAAACTGAGCCGACATTATTGTATCACATTGTAATGCAACACTGAGACTTCAGTGACTCCCATCAGTCCGCTGCTGACGTGTTGACAGATGCCTGTGAGCCATCTTATGATGTCTGTAGCAAGGAACCCATTCAACTTGAGAGGGACTGATTTGATTTGAGAAAACTAGAATGAATATATTCTTGAACTGAAGTTCTCCACTGAAAATGTATGACGAAATCCAGGTCACATAGTTCCTCTCTCTTTAAACAGTGAATAACCTGCACCAAGAAAGAAAAGTTCGAAGTAGTAAAAGTAAAGTAGCTGTAATGCAAATGTTTATTAAAGGAATGGAATCAGTTTTTAAACCTAGTGAATCATTTCAATCAAATTAAAAGAACATCTAGAAACAAAACTGCTTTACCATCCTCTAACTTTGGGTGTGAAGGTTTACGGCTGCTTTCAGGTCATCTCCAAATAATCGGCTCCTCTCACAAGCTGCAAGACAGTCTCCTTTTTCCATTTATTTATACATTTCTGTATTTAAGAAATGATTATCTCTTGGGGCCCTTGTGTCATGGTCTGCAGACACTGTAACTGTCCGTCACTTTTTCAAAGCAGAGGGAGCATGGCCCTCAGCTCCTCTTTAAAAGCTTCACCGCAGTGGTCGTCAGTCACTCTGGCGCTGAAGCATCCTGCTGCATTAATAGCACTTGTGCCTTGGACACGAATCAAACATCTGTGATCTCATTGACAAATTGGACGTCAGGGGCATCTTGATCAGTACATGCCTCATCTTCCTCGAGGTCTCGTCCTTTTCACTCTCCTTGGGCATCCATTCACGTATGAATAGTGCTGTTGACCCTGAAGCTTTGGGTGGAGCTGCGGTTGAGGAAGAGTATAGTCTTCCTCATGTCTGTGTCATCCCTGCATGTAGTTTATGACCTAAAGCAAACACCGTCACGTGCACGAGTGCAGTTTGTGGCTAAACGAAGTGTGCATCAGATACAAACAGTGCCAGAGAGTCACCATTGTTGTGGTAGATAAAACATTTAGGACACCAGACTCAGGGGTAATACCTGTAGAGTATGTCTCATTTTTAATCGCTTCTGTATAATCTGATGTGAACTTGTTTTTCCTGTTCTGAAGGTGTTGTTATTTCGTGTCCTGTTCGTGTCCCCGTGGATTTTACTGCCTGTGAAAGGTAGACACATTTCCTCAGTGGCACTTGAAAGAGGACTATATTTTCTGATCGGATCAGAAAATGACTCTAGCCTTGAATGACATCTTACTTTTGGTGCATGGCAGCTAATGATGGACAAGAGCCTGGTGGCCCTGTACTCTTAACTGCACGCTTATACACACATACTTTGACTTTGTTCTTCCTTTTGTCGCTAACCAGATAATGATGCCGTGGCCACGGTGTCAATAGAATTTATAAAACTGTAATTAAAGTATTCACTTTCATAGGTGAATTTTTTAAATAATGATTAGACAGGGCCCCTCTTTATTGAGCTGAACACCCGTCCCTGAAAGTGTCTGTGCATGGCCCTGAGAACCTGAGAAATGGCCTTGAAAAACATACTAGAAATGATCAGTGTGAACCTTTACCAAGTCCCTAACTTTTAAATATTTTCTAGAAATCCCCGAACCCCCCCCCCCCACGTTCTCTTCGTTTCCATTATTTTGTTTTACATTGTATCTACATTCAACTGACAAAACATTAATTTAGAGACAACTATCGTAGTGAAGCAAAAAAAAATACTACAACTTCACAAAGAAAAGTAACATCTACCGACGGGCCCCCTCAGTCTTTGGTCTGCTGGTCATCAATGTCCGTGTTTATAGCAGCGTGTTCTAAAGTTTATGACACAGTCGCACCTTGGCCTCAGAAAGTATCTAGAGAAGATAAATAAAATGTGTTTTTACTCGGAAGAGAGTTTTAGAATAGCACTACATTAATGTGACGCCTGCTGTGTCCCAGTCCAGGGCCCTCTTCCTTCACAGACTGTTCCATTTTGGAGGCTCCTTCCAAATCCAGCCTACACTGCAACCCTGCCCCCCTGGAACTACTTGATTTTTCTCTTGTCGCAGCGTTCTTCCATTTGCGTCTCTTAAGATGGAGGTACTGTACTTGTGGTAACGCCTACACCTACAGTAGGAATCATGATGTCACTCCTCGTTGATGCCATCCTCATGCTTCTTCTTCTTCTTCTGTGTTTTGTCACTGTATCCTTAGTGGGTCAGAAGTTGCTGAAGATCTCTTGTCTCTTGCTCCAGTCCATAGGGGGCGCTCTCTTCTTGTTGTGGCCGGCGAGGGCCTTTTTCTTTGCCTCGGCAGCTGTCGGACTCAGGCGCAGGCCACTGTCCATGAACGGGTCTGAGACACGCCGCTCGTCCTCATCGGGGACCTACAACGCACACACAGACAAGTTTGTTATTCAGCAGCTTCACGTCGCTGCCGCTTGTCTAAATGGTCGTCTCACGTCGTCTCCTCCCTCACCGGGATGCTCATGTCTGAGCTGCTTATCTCCGACTGGGTCGTGGAGCTTCTGGAAGACTGGGACGCTGAGCTCCCGTTGGTGCGGGACTTTGGAGACGCCACCGTGATCGGGGAGTCGGTCAGCGTGATGTTGATGATCGGTGCATCCGTGCCTGGAAGCTCAGTGGTGGGGGACGGAGTGGGTGGGACGCTGTCTGAGGCCAATTCGTCCACATAGATCTCTGAGAAAACAAAGACACAACGTCAACTGTGAGGACAGGACGGTATAGCAAGTTGTATGTGTCTGTGTCTGTGGGTGATCTAAGTGACCTTTGGCATTGCTGATGGTGGGGGTGATCCCCAGTCTGTGGAAGAGCTTGTCCGTCTCCTGGTCAACCATAATGAGGTGGACTTCATTTCCTCCTGCTCTGATGAGGGTCACCACCTCCGAGTGCTTCAGACCCTCGATGTTCACTCCGTTCACCTGAGACAGAGAACAATGAGACACCAGGGCAAACAAGATGTAGGAGAAACTCCCTTGTGGTTTTAATAGCCGTTATTCAGCCTCCATGCCGCCGACAGCCGGAGGTCAGAAGATATCTGGGCCTAAGTCATGGGTACAGACTGTGAATAGCTGCTATATCCTGTGGATCCACATTATTTTTTTTAAGTTAAATATTATTACTGATTATTAAACGCAATCCGAGAACAGGAGACAGAGCAAAGATTATGGAGTAGCGACAACACAGCATGGTGTCAAGGATCAGATGATTTGAATAGAGGTTAACTGATTTGCAAGAATTCCCTTCCTGCCTCCACAATGTTAGCTGTGCACCTCACACAGAATCTGGCTCATGTCTTCACCCCTGTGACGAGCGTGCATGCGGGTAAACGGCGGATGAAACGGAAACACCAGCTCCCTCTCTACACCTCTTTACACGATTATCCCCTCCTCTCCCTTTATCTCTCAGATCAAGACTTCTCTCTCCCACCTATTCTAATCTCCAGCTAATCTGCTCTAATCTAATCACACCACAGATCTGACTTCTGTTGTTTTTTATTGACCAGTCTTTAAAGGTTTGTGTGAGCTTGCTTGATGGGGATTGGTTATTTTACCTAACACAGATCTGATCAGGTTCATGTTATGTTACATCCTGCTGGTATAGAGCATGTGAATACAGGATAGTTTGCAGAAATTGCATGTGTGTGAATGTCTGTCCGACCCACTAACCGTCAGCCTACTGTGCCAATGCTCTGACCCTGCCACACTTCTTGGTTAGCTCATAAGCTCTTCGTTAGCCTGTCACCTATTCAACAAGACTTTGGATGACTTTGTTCGACTACCTCCACGAGTCTGTCTCCAGGTCGGATGTCGGCCATCTCTGCGGCTGACCCGGGGTCCACAGAGCGGACGAACTGTCCACGCTTGTTCTTATTGCTGTGCAGGTTGAAGCCATAGCCGTTCTCCCCCTTCACCACGTGACACAGTCGGGGGTAGAGCCCAGTCGTCAGCTCTGGTGAGGGCTCAGACTGCAACTGCAACAAGAAACGCCACAAGAACAAAGTCTTTACGAAAACAGAATGAATTGTTGTCGGATTGGGTCGTGTGCGTAAATCGTCTCATATCAGGACACATCAATAGATATTTTTGATTAAAAAATCCTTTTATGTACTTTTCTATTGTTTTTCTTTACTTTTGTCAACATTTATTTATTGTGCTAAGATGCTGTTCAAGTTATTTCAATCTATGAAGAGTTCCGTCAATTTTAATGCTTGTTTCATTTTAAATAAGGTGGTGGCAGAATGTTCTGCTGTGGCTGTTAACCAGGAGAAAGTGACTGCTGGGATGAGCCAGTGAGATTAAGTGGATCAACCTGAGCGACATTAACACCAACCCTGAGTCTAACAACCAACGACAGCAGTTGACACATTGTGTGACTCACCTGCCTGACTGAACCTGCTCTTTGGCTGCAAGGTACATGCTGTGTGT
Source organism: Pseudorhombus dupliciocellatus (assembly GCA_016785235.1). NCBI lineage: Eukaryota > Metazoa > Chordata > Actinopteri > Pleuronectiformes > Paralichthyidae > Pseudorhombus > Pseudorhombus dupliciocellatus. The sequence continues at coordinate 397,769 of JAFBJW010000186.1, read as the reverse complement.
GTGCAGTGTCTGTCTGGTGTTGTGTCTTCATTGGTAAGCTGGCTCCCTGTACTTTCTGCTTCATTACAGAAAGATTCTGAGAGCACACACACACACACGTGCACATGAATTCTCATCGTGGGTGCAAGCTGTAGCAACGGAACAGATCCCCTTGGTGACAGATCCCCACATTGTCCGGTCAGGTCACTGTGTCTCCTTCTGCCTTAAGACATCAGTCCACATCGCTGCCATTTGCTATATTTACCACATAAGCTCAAATTCATTGACATAGGCTGAACACCATGCTGCCCTGGGAATAAACTGAGCCACTCTTTTTTCCAACAGATACAGTATTTCTGTGTTGTGATATTGATATTCGAATATCAATCACTGCTGAAATATTGTAGTATTATTACACTATTTTTTTCTTTTTAGCAGTTAACGTTTCAACAAATCAAATGTACACAGGGAGGTCAGTGCGGTTGTTGCGTTTTAAGTTAACTGCGTGTGACTGTTGCGTGGCCGTGACAGCAGTCAACACTGCGGTTACGAAAGACTACTGCATATGGGTGTCTGCTGACATAATATCACGCAGCGACGAAATTGCATCTGTATTGATATGTAGGCAAAGAATGTCAGGGACCTTATGTCACAGAGAGAGAGAGAGAGAGAGGTGAAGAAGAAGATAGATTAAAGAGATAAGAATGTTTTCCAATAATCTTATTGGTGATGGAGGAAGAGGAAACAATATTTTAAATGTCTTGTTTTGTCAGATATACTGTATATTAATGGCAAAGAGAAAATGTATACCTTAAGAAATTATATCTATATATTATATATCTGCCCCCAGTACTGGTTTGTTTCAAAGTAGCTCAGTGTGGACAATATCAAAAGTCCTGCAATATAAATACAACACCAGCAAATCATATGCTGTATAAAATGACTGTATTGGTTTAGACTGTCATGTAATGTTAGAGACCTTTTACTGAAACAACTCAGAGGGAGAGAAAGTTGTGACGGCCATAGAGGGGCCAGCCTGTATTTACCCCCCCTTCGGGCCAAACAGATGGCAGCTTGACGTGAGCTGCGGGCTCCCTGGGATCCTGGTCCCGCTGTGTTTAAAGCCCAAACATGGGACTCAATCTCTGACAGCCAGTTCCCGGTTATTTCTGCTGCCGCATGTCACTGTGATGTCGACAAGCACTTGTGGAAATTTTGATTTTGTTGCATCATGCGTTCTGGCATGTCAGCGTATTTGAATGAGCGTGGCGAAAAAAACCCTCCCCCACAAAACACGTGTGGAGCAGTTATGTCAAACCTGATCCCTCCTCTGTCTGCTGGGTTTCCTCCCAACAGACGTTCAGAACCTGCAGATAAACTGAAGCTAAAGTCAAGCAGACAGGAAGCCGAGGAGCCTGTCGAACTAAGAGCTGAAGACTGACAGACGTCTGATATGTCTGTTTTTATCTGTCTCTTTATCACGCTGTATACAAAACAATGAGGGGGTGAAGGGACAGTCAGTTCATGGTTAAGTGTGTGGTTCCCACCTGTGGCTTGGGCACACAGTCTCACACTGCCCAAAGTGGAGATCCGGCCTCCGGAAACAAAACCCATAGTATGCGAGCAGGAAAGAGAGGAGAGCAGTGGAGCAGAGTTTTGTCCACAGTCAGGTGGGAACAGTGAGAGAGGTGTGGAATCTCAGTTTGCATAATGTAGATTCACACCTAAGAGAGATGCCAGTCGCTTGTAATAAAACAATGGATGACAATTATCTCAGATGTTTGCTCTTATCTTGCTCTAATGACAATTTTTTTTTCATTATTCATGATTTAACCTTCACTTGATTTTACTGCTTCACTTCACTTGAGTACAAGTGATTAGAGTATTTTTGTGCCCGTTAAAGAAGAAATTCAAATGACAATTTAGTGAATAATGCTGAATCATCTCAAGCTAGTGCACTTGCAATCCCAAGTGCCATCGTGGGTATTTTCTTAAGATCTTATTGCCCTTTTTTCCTTATTCTTCTCATCTTTTGGTCTTTGGCCTGTTTCTAGCTTGAGTTGTTCATTCTTCGCTGTTCTCAGAAGCCACAAGAGTCTCTCTAGAGCCACTGCTGTGAGACTAAGAGCCAATGTGCTCCAGTCCAGATCAGTACTTGACAGACATCAGGTACACAGGTGATACGCTCAGTGTCTCACACAATCGTTACACAGTAACCCACTGCTTCACTGCAGGGACAAACTACAAATTTCAAATCCAGACTTTGTTCTGTCCCCCTGCTTTGTGTCTAATAAAAAAAGGTCATCCGTGAAAGCCGTCTGGACATAAAGACATTTGACCACAGAGCAGAATGTCATGTGTTAAATCTCCACCCTTACCTCTGGGTCAGTTGTTGTGCTCGATGTCACCGAGGATCTCTTGACCTTGTCTTGTGTAATCACACGAGTGGGTGAGTTTGCGGTAGGAAGGTGAAACGAGTGTTGGGTGTTGTTGGGTGACACGGAGGAACACCCTCTGGGGATGGGAGAAGAGGACGGGGTGACTGCGGGCGAGGGCCGCGGGGAGAGGGTCCCCATCTCGATGGCCAGGTCCTCGGTGCAGGCCAGGCCTTGGCTGAGGAGGTAGTCATCCGTGTCTCGGTCCACCACCAGCAGCCTGGTGCGGTGGTCCACCTCCCGGATACGACTCACCACCTGCAGTGAGAGAGAGGGAGGATTTAGGACAATTAAAGTTGACGCGACAAAGACACCCAGTGATTCCCATTTCACAAGGAGCATATTGACCCATTTTATAGCTCCCCTCCCTCCCTCCTCCTGCTCCTCAGGCAACAGAAAAAGTGGTCTAACAAGTATACAACTCATTGTTTGCACCCCAGAGAGTTCATGTGGCTCAGGTCCCGGCGCAGGTCCAACACAACATTACACCTGGGAAGATTTTTTTTTTTTGTCAAATCCTTCCTTATATTATCACTCACTTGATGGTGACTTTCTTTCTCCACATTCTCCCCGTTCACCTCCACCACCCGGTCCCCCGCTCTCAGCCCGGCCATGTCAGCCGAGGAGCCGGGCTCCACTTTGCGGATGAACTGTCCGCCTTTGTTGCGCTCTCCGTGCAGGTGAAAGCCATACCCGCGCGGTCCTTTGGTCAGGAAACAGAGCCTGGGTCTCAGCTCGCTCTCCATCCCCGCGGGTCCCAAGGAGGAAGACAAGTCCAAGCGTCTCAGCGGAACAAACAGGCGCGTTGTCCAGGAGCGGTGGGAAGTCTCTGGTTCTTAATCCAATGTACGACTGCGCGCTGCAGGGAGCAGGAGATCACGGCCATTAATGATCCACCGTTGTTCGAAAACAAATGGAAAACTGGGTTAAAACTAAGGAGTGATTAATCCATCGTGAGAAAGTGGAATGGGTGCGGATGGAACCGCAAAAAAGCGCCGCGCGCTGTGCGTAAAAACCAGAGACGGAGCTAAATCCCGGCCGTTGGAGCAATAATCCCAGCGATCAGAGATTAGAACGCTTTTCCCTCACGCGTTACCCTTAATTCTCCTCGACTACTGGGCAGGTGTCGTCCTGTCCGACCCGGTGAGACTGAGGAGGCGTCGACGACAGATGCCACAGCCCCTCCGCCCTCCCCCCCCTTTCTGTGCGCACACCTGACGCCAGTACTCATCCGCCCTGTAGTCACATGCAACTATTACCTGTAGCAGGAGTTAGCGCAAAGACAACGCGGTTTGTTTTGGGGGATGAGATGAATCCAGAGAGGGCAGCCAAGGTGCACCCGAGGCGCGTCCATGAAAGCTCCTTCCTCCTCAGGTGGTGGAGGTGAAACCGGGCTGTGACCTGAGAGCGGAAATCCGCCTGATCCGCCTCTTCCCCGGGGATCAGCACCGAGGGACAATGAATCGTGAATTCTAACTTTTCAGCCATGACATGCAGAAATTATTACAGGAGTATCTCTTTTAATTCAGGACAAGATGTCACTGATACTCAGGAAACATGACACACCCACAGGACAAATGTTTGTGTAGATGACAGTATGAGAGTCTCAGATTCACGCGTGCCAGTGAATGCAGTGCTGCTGAAGTGCCCTTGAGCAATTCCTTTGATGTCTGGTGTCAGCTGGCTGCACAGTGACTGTGAACGTGAGCACTCTGCCATAATTGACAGTCTAATAGTTGAATGAATACATGTGTGCATGTCTGACATCATGTCCCTGTCATCGGCGGAGACGAACATGTGTGTAACTGGCTCTGTTCCACTGACAGTGATCCAAGCATCCAAAGGCCCCTGGTGTGCAGGAGGAGGCACAGCTAATAGGATGCACTCCTTCCTGTAAGTGATTACACCTACACACAATACTACCTCAGTGCAGTAATTAAAGTCTCTTGTATAATGTCAATAATGACAAGAGTTATACAGAGATAATTCCCATTAGACGCAAAATATGTACCTTTCAAAAGGCAGAACAGAGTTAACAGTTTATGAAATTAACTCATCGTTAGAAAACCAAGTTGAAATGAAGTTTGCAACAACTCACTTACACTGTTGGTGAATGTGTTTGAATTACTGGCTTGAACAGCAAAAATAATTACAACAAGCAAAACCAGTTTGGATCTTCTCATAAGCACCTGACTGGTGTTTCAATAAAGGCTGTGTACCATTCAAGCAGTGCTGCAGAGTATTATTATGTTACAACCAGCTTTTTGAGACGACTTGATATTTTCTGCATTTTGTGAATCCTCCTAATGTTGTTTGAGACAGATAGTGATGTGTAGTTTATTCCAGGATCAGGAGAATTACGTAATGAAATGTAGATATGTGCATAAAACACTAATGGATTGGGATTGATTGAGAAGTGTTTTTGTGAAATGTATCTTTTTAAATCAATAATAAACCTGAAATCAATGACCTAAACATCTAGTTTCCAAACATTTTTTGCAAACTAGATGATTATTTTTTCTTTTTTATTTGGTAAAAAACAAGTCACTAACAGTACAAGAAGTATTGAATCTTATGTGAAAGGTTAATAAATTGTTCACAATGGGTAGCTTATATCAATGTTTTCAGTGTTTGGTCACAGAATTAAAACTTAGGTGACGAATCTTTCGTTTTAAGCCTCCTTCTCCGTGTGGTCGGGGAATCAGGGGAAGACGGTGACTCCCTCTTTGTCCTCTCTTCTTTAAAAGTACATTCCAGTTCAGGTTCTGTTTTCGTTTTGAGGGGGGACTTTGTGCTCGGAGAGTGTGGCGATCCAGCTTTAGGCCTCTTTGTGGGAGAGTTCTTGTGAGCTGATGGACAGCTGTGCTGGTTCAGACACACGGAGCAGAGGGGGTTGATGGGAAGACAGATCTGCTGCCCAAAACCCACCAGCAGCCAGTTAATCTCACTCCACAGCTCCCTGCAGAGAGTGAGAGAGGAACATACATCAGCCACTTTAAACCTGCATCACTTGTTTTTTTTTTTAACCATTGATGTTTTGTAGGTAGTGTACAGTTAATTGATCATAAATGATTTTCTTTAAGTTGCCAATGTTGGCCTTAAAAAAAAAATAATAGCAGCATAAAAGGTGAAAGTGTTAATGTGCATATACATCAGCGCCACAGCAAAAAAGATACTGTCCATGTTTTATTGAAGACCAACATCACTGTCAGTCACCACAGTCCAGGTTTCAAAGCCATGCCTGCTGACACTAATCGTAGATTTGTCGGTCCTTGCTAATCAAGTTGGTCAGGTCATGCTGTTACCTGGGCAACCACTCCTCCAGTGCCTTGCGTGTTTCCTCTGGGTTCTTGCTGGGCTTCCTGAGCCAGCCCAGCCTGTTAGAGATACGATGCACGTGTGTGTCCACGCCTGGACAAAAGGCAGAGACACACACATTGACACTCAGTGCAGTAACTGCAAAAACAGAAAATGTGCCGTATAACACTTCATATGATCAGCTGCCACATTCAACTTCACCACCAGATTCTAAGTTCAGTTCACATTTGTCAAGTCTACCCTGACATCTGACATGCTACCCTGTCAGATATCATTAATTGCGGACTGTAAGTGGCTGTTTCCAATGGTGTGTTTGTGCTTCTACCTATTCCAGAAACCTGGTCCCAGGCGATGTCCATAGCCAGGTGAGCCATCTTAGGTCCAACTCCTGGCAGACGGACCAGCCCCTCCACGCTGTCCGGGATGTCCCCTCCAAACTCCTCCTGCAGCATGGCTGCGGTCAGCTTCACATACTTCACTTTAGTCTAGAGAGGAGAGGAAGATCCCGGGAGAGAAGGTGAATGTGTGGCCACAGAGTGATTTCATTAAAGTGAGTGATGTAAACCACATAAGGCCGCAGGACGTGTTACCCTCCAGAAGCCGACAGGATAGATGAGCTTCCCCAGTGTCTCATCGTCAGTGCGGAGTATATTCTCGACAGTGCAGCCGTGTGCTCGGAGCCTCTGCATGGCTGCGGCCGTCACCTGGTCCTTGGTCTGACTGGACAGCATGAGCGACAGCAGTACCTGGAACCTTCTCGTCTGTGTCGACAGAGTAAATAACAGAGCATCTGACTACTGACTTACGCAGGCATTATACAATCTAAGCCACACCTACATGTGCAGGGGCGTCTGTGTCGTAGCATTTCTCTGCTCCCATGTTGTCCACAGGGGCATCTCGATCGTTCCTCATCTCACGAATGAATCCCAACTGTTTCTTCCAGTCTGGAGGCTCCCAGTGTTCTGTCTTCACCTGTGAAACACCCTCGTCATATTCCACCTTGAGCTGTCTCCTCCTGCGGCCGTGCGAAGACAGCGGCAGAGCATCCGTTTCTGTTTTGGGCTGCACGCCCGTCTGTTGGAGGGGTTTGTGTCTGACTGAAAGAGCACAGGGAAGAGAGGCTGTTATATACCTGACGTCATCTGGAGAAAACGTCTGCATTCAAAGCTAAATGCAAAACATGACCAAACAAAGCATGTTGCTGAACATCAGCCACTGGAGCACAGCAGAGTTGGATGAGGTTGAGGCAAGAGCTCTGTGCAGGCCAGCCAAGTTCTTTCACACCAAAATGGACAAACTGGGAGATTGTGAGGCATGTTTCAGCATTATCCATTATCTGTTTTCCCAGAATTACTCATGGGATCTTGCTGGAAACAAAATCTTATGCCCTTGTGTTTGCCTGCTTTCTGTGATACTGGAGGTCGAAATTTCCCTCGGGTAGTATCTAAACATGTCTGTGAAAAATATGAAAGTCAATTTTACCTAGTTTACTGTGTAAGATTCACATGAAATTGCCACCCACCCCAGACAACTGAACCTGTCCCTAAACCTCAGGCCACTGGCAGATGATGATACCACCAATATTGTCTGTGTTTGGATGAAAGCGTCTAGCAAATGACTTTGTAGACTTTGTGGACCAAAACCATCTCCCAGGTGTCTGTTAGAAACCAGTGCTGGCTCATAGATCTCTCACATGTGTTTCGCCCGTGTCTGTGCGGCTGTGTGCACCATGACTCGCTGATAAGGGGGCCGAGGAGGGTCTCGGCTCAGAGATCCTCGCCTCCTCCACCTCCACCTTCACGTCCACGGAGGAGACCGGATCCACGTTCCTCCGTCTGCGGCTGAGCTTGGAGCCCAGAGAGGAGGCGGCGGCCCCGCGGGCACCAGTGCGAGCTCCAGCCCGAGTGACTACGGATCTGCTCTGAGAGAAGTAAGGAGAAGTCATCCCGAAACACGGTAACACGCCCGGGACCCGCGTGCTGCGACAGACCGCAGCCATGAAGCTGAAGTCAGCTTCTCATTCGTGTCGCGTCACGAGGGGAAACGGGAAGGTTGCCTAAACTAAACACATATCATTGGTTTACCTTCATAAAATCATTAATTTCACTTTTTTATATTAGCATTACATTATTGCAAATATCTAAGGCTTAATAGATCATGACTAACTTCACTAAGATCAGATTGTGTTACTATTAGAATGTGTTTCAGAGCATTTAAAGTTATTTTTATAGCTGATATTTTAGAGCAATTATAGCAACGCCATATGACCTGAAATCAGCATCCTTCTTAATCCTCTTCTTATAACAATAGTAATAAAAATGTATAAAAACAAATGAAAACACAGGCCTTAATTCACATTAATTAAAACTTTTTCTGCACTAATGTACTTGTGTCAATGTAGCAACAAAATGGACTATAATAAAAGTTAAAAAGGAGAGTGTAGAAGGCTAGTCAAAGTTTCTTCAATATCAAGCTAGTTAATTTGCCTGTTTGGAATCTAGGTAAAATAACATCCACTCTCTACATTAGAAATAAAACAAAATAAATGAGTGTGCTAGAATTTAGACAAAGTTTTAAAGGGCTCTTTTATAATAATATTAATATAAAAGCACCCCCCCCACACCCCCCCCCCCCCCCCCCCCAGCTCCTCCTCAGGCAATTCAGCTGCACTCCTCACTCCCAATAACAACCCGACTTCATTGGCGATTCAGTAACTCCTCTAGCTAGCTGCTAGCCGACCGTTGCTAGCGTAACCGTTGCAGCAAATATACACGAGCATTACTTTTAATCGACTTTTGAATATGTTCACGGGACCAGCTAAGAAGATACGCGCTCAGATACTTCCCTCGTGATTGTTATCACACAGAAAACCGCACTAAGGAACGGACCTAAGTGGAGTTTAACGGCGGTGGCTCGCTCGCGACTACATTTCCCATGAGCGAGTGCAGCTAGCGTGTTTTTGTAGGAAGTGCTCCTGTCAAGGCTTTAGTGTCATCCGGTTGAGGAGTGGAGGACTGAGCTTGGACCAGAATCAGCTCCGGGCTGCGGGCGCACATACACAGGCAGGAGGCCCGGCTCAGCTGCAAGGAGGACGGAGCTGCGACTGGATGAACCCGAGAGAGACAGGGAGGTGAGGAGGTGCAGGGCAAGGAGGGGGTGCCGTGCATGCGCGTGTTATAAGCTAGCAGACCTTGGACACCGCGGAGAGGGGGAGGCTCGTCCCAGGCGTGCGTAACGTACTGGCACTGTAAACGCGTCGTTAGCGGGTCAGTAGCGCCATTGTGAACTCTGCGGTCCGCGCTGTGTGCTGTGCCCAGATAGGATGAGCTGTGGTCGGCGGAGGAGGAGACTCTGCCGCCGCCACCGTTGCTGCTGCTGCTGCTGCTGCTGCTGCTGCTGCTGCTGGTGGTGGTTGTTGTTGTTGAAGTACTGAAACAGAACAGCCGTTGTCTGTGCTGCTCACCCCCCCCCACCTCTCCGTTTCTCTGTCAAGTCCACATGACAGTAAATTCTTTAAACCTGCCTCCCCTTCTTCCTCCCCCTTCGTCTCCCTGGTTTACACATTTATAAACTGGGGCAAACTTCCCTGCTGCTGGACACTAGCCACTGAAAATGCTCTCTTTAACGTCTCTGTGCAGCTGATTCACATTTCCATCATTTTTATCAATGAAACATTAATACACCCCTCCAATATGTGTCTGTTTGATATTGTTCCTTTAGCCTTCTGAGGCTTCAATGCTGATTTACTGTGGATGGAGGGGTGCTTGATGTTTTTGAGTCCACGAAACACATTTCAGGAGTAAACAGTGTTGCAGCCAAGTCCCATATTATTAGGGTTAGTGCTGACTATTCAAACTTAAAAAACTCAGACTTGGAATGCCTTCATTCCCATTCTGTGGTGTCACCCAAGTGTTAGTGTGACATTCAAACCGGACTTGAAATGAGCCTAAAATGTAGCTGACATTTTTCATCCACTGTGATCTGATTTTGTTGTTTCCTTTATTTTCCACACCTTCAACAAAATAATGATATACCACAACATTAATGTCTGCTACCTGCTGTAATGTTTTGGCTGATTGAAGTGTGTATTTGTGCATATGATGTTTATGAGTTTCAGTATGTTGTCATGTTTGGGGTTTTGAGGTTTTTGCAACTGTGATGGTTGTTGAAAGTTTCTAATCTCCCTGTGCCTGTTTCAGGCAGCCCTCAGTCGACGTAGTGCATCACTGTGAATAAAGCCATGAATAAACAGCCTAGCAAAGAAAGTCTTAAAGACAAAGTGAAGGGGATCTTTGGCCTGGGGACAACTCGCCCTCCGACCAAACAGAGTGACAGCAAGCCCTCAGAATTCATCATCACTACAGATGTCATCAAGGTGTGCAGGAGAGATTGTGCTACTGTCGTATACACATTGAAACGCATTGGGCTGTTGATCGTTTACTCATCGTGTTTTTCTGGGCCTCTTTCTACCCCTGTGTCTTCCAGGAGCTGCATCCAGACTGCGGTCTGAACAATAGAATTCGTATGATGATTCAAGTCTGTGAATTAGCCAAAACCAAGAAATTTGAGGAGGTGAGTCTGCTCTTGGTGTCACCTGCCATCTTCTGTGCTTATAAATCAGTTCAAATCTACATACATACATGTGTGTTTTCAGCATGCTGTCGAAGCGGTCTGGAAAGCTGTTGAGGACATGCTCTCCCCAGAGCAGCCACCTGAGGCCAGACACGCTGTCCTGCAGCTGCTGAGGGCCATTATACAAGGACAGGTACACTGTATAGACCCAGTCTGGAAATATACACAAGAAAATGCAAATTCAGTTCTTGTTTTTTCTCAATGGCACATTCACCCTTTATTTGAAGGGAGAACGACTTGGCCCCCTGAGAGCCTACTTTTTCAAGGTGATCAGAGATTACCAACCCTGCAACGAAGACCTCTCTGACAGGCTGGAAGTTTTCAAGGCCTTGACAGAAAATGGAAAAGACATCACATACCTGGAGGAGGATATAGGTAAAGCCGTTTTTAAATGACTCCCTATTGTTGTCTGGTTCACTTAACTAATCCTTTTTTTATTGGGAACTGCATTTTCAGTTCTTGTTTTCATATCCAAGCATGACTTTCTTTAACATTGCAAGAGAGGGTGAGAGCATGGTGACCTGTGGACCGGCTTCCAACAGAGATACAACAGAAGAAATCTTTAGCAAATGGTTCTTAGGCCTCTACAATTTTGGTCTTTGATTATATTTTTTATGTCCATATTTGTAGCTGAGTAATCATAATAATATATATTCATAATGTTTGTATTTATAACTTGGAAAGGCACAAATCATATTGCATTTATACTTGCGTGTTATTCTCTGTTCCAGCTCGGTTTGTCCTCCTGTGGATGGACATCGGCCTCACCTCCGACTTTCTGCACGTCCTTGTAAATCTGGTGAAGTTCAACAGCTGCTATCTGGACCAAAATGTCTCCACCATGGTCCAGTACGTCAAACACACAGAGCATGTTTCTGTGATTGTCTTCACTGTGCTATCTGTGTGATGTTTCTTGATCTATTGCGCCCTCTGCAGGAAAATCTGTCTCCAATGCAACAGAACAACATCATCTACAGATATTGAGGTGGGTGTTTCTGTTCTAACAGCTTTACTTAAACTCACAGTTGCAAGTGTAACTGCAGTGCAAATATAAGATGAAAGTTATCTATTTATGTTCAGTATTCTATTTGTGCATGCTGCCCCGCTCTATAACTTTTCTTTCCTTAATTTTCTGTGGTGAAAAAAAAAGATAGGATCTTGAAATGATGCAGCACTTCAGTGGAGCATCGAGCCTTGTTCACGCTGTGTGAATTAGTCTGATTTTCCTTTCGCTGACAATCTTTGCCACTTACCCACAAAAGGCCCTGATTGGCACTTGGCTGTCATCAATTGCTGTATGTGAACTCCTCATAGATGTGATTAGAGAGGTTTAAGACATCTACATGAACAGAGGGAAGCAGTCTTATTTCATCAGTGTTTCTCTGATTCTCAAATGTTAGAGACATGCTATTTTGTTAGATATACACAGTGACATACACACACCCCAACTCATCTTGAGGCATTGGAGAATTCTGAATACTTTGAATGCCGATGATACAGGGAACGCTTTACCTTTTTTGGAGCCACATACTGAAGTGACATCATGCTTTCTTATTGGGAAACCTTTATATGTACAGCACATTTCCACAGTAAGGCATTCAAGTTGCTGTCAAGAGTACTTTTTATAAAAGGACAGGACATTAGATTTTTTATTGTGACTATGTGATGCTTAATTATGAACAGTTACCCCCACAGTCTGGTGTAACAGATTTATAATTAACGTCACTTTCCTCCAATTTTGACCCTGAAAATTGCAAATGGCTTTGTTCTAAACAATTATCTGAACACCATCAATAACAGTTTACTACATAATTAACTGTAGTGTGTCATTATGTTTGCAGGTAGCTCTGCAAGTCCTGGATGCAGTGGTGTGCTACAATTGCCTGCCTTCAGACTCTCTCACCGTCTTCATCATCACACTCTGTCGCACTGTCAATGTCAAGGAGTTTTGTGAATCCTGCTGGAAGGTGAGACAAGTGTGCACACACATCCATGCACACTTCACTTGCATTTTTGATTTAATCTGACGGAGAGTAATTCATATTCATTCAATCATCACGTCTGTTTTCTTTCCTCCGCTTCTCCAGCTGATGAGGAAGGTTTTGGGTACTCACCTCGGCCATAGCGCTATTTACACCATGTGCCGCATCATGGAGGAGAGGTAATCATACATCTGTGTCTGTGGTGAATGGACGCACATATATTACTGTGGAGAGGGGTTATGCGTGCATCCCACTAACAACCTTCAATCATCACCAGGGTATACATGGAGGATGCACCGCTGTTGAGAGGAGCTGTGTTTTTCGTTGGAATGGCGCTGTGGGGCGCACACAGACTCCCTGCCCTCAAAAACACACCCACATTGGTTCTACCGTCCTTCTACAAGGTAATAAAGGCTTGCTATTATTAATTTATATTATATATATATAATATATTATATATTAATTTATTTTTGTGCATGACACAATCAATATTTTCTGTCATATTCGTCTAGAGTTTTGAGGATGACCATGGTGGTCTGAAATAGTAATCCTATACTTGATGCTATGAAGGTGAAGAAAGCTGTTGAGCTGACTGTTGGTGTCTTTTCTCTAATCCAGGCCATGTCATGTGCCAATGAGGTAGTGTCCTATGAAATTGTCCTTTCCATCACCCGGCTGATCAAGAAGTATGGAAAGGAGCTGCAGGTGGTCACCTGGGACATCCTGCTGGGCATCATAGAGCGGCTGCTGCAGCAGATCCAGGTTCAGAATAAAGCAATATTTAAGAGCGGAATTTCAATTTCCCGTACATTGTCCAGAGTTTGTTTCTGTAAACACCTACACACACATTAATGGAGTAATATAACAATTCTTCTTTGGTGTATCAGTCTTTCTCATGTGTCTTCACAGACAATCGGCAGTGCAGAGTTGAAGTCCATCGTCTACGAGCTGCTGACAACAGTAGAGGAGCTGTACGAGCAGAACGGTTACCATGGCTCCACAGAGAAGTTCTTCAGTCTGGTGGAGAAATGTGCCGACAAAAGACCTGTAAGTATTTTGAGTATCAGGCTCTCACTGTGCCACCCTGTATTGTCATTTAATCCTCCTACAGGCTCCATCTTATTGTAATCACATGCTTTTGTGTTCCACAGGATGCATCAGTGCTGACACTCATCTCATACAGAGCCCAGTCTATTCAGCCAGCCAAGGACGGCTGGATTCAAAGCCTTCACCGCCTCATGGAGAAGTTCTTCAGGTAAAATATCCACATAATCTGAGCTAGAGATGTCACAATTGACTGTTTTGACAATGACCACGGTTTGATAGCATCACTATTTCGTAACCATAATAATTGATACACCTGCAATACTAATTATGGTGTCTGACAAACAACTCCATCAGAGGAGTTCACTGTGAGAGGAGAAATTCTTGTTTACTTTCAGTCTAAGCAGCCCACACACACACATACAGAACAACTTTAATCTGTGACCCTTCACAATAAAAGTCCCTTAACTGTTTATCAGAAATTCAATGACTAACCTTCCATTATAGGGCAACTAAATAAAATTACTTATATAAAATACTTTTAAATAGCCACACTATACAAACTAACCGCATATTGTTGCTGATACCTTAGCTCATTAGATGTGTTGTTGTTGTTGTGCCTTTTTCCTTCAATTGTATTAGTAATTGGGGCACTAAAATTTTATATTGTGACATCTCTAGTCACAGTGACGATTACGTATCAAATACTTTACTATGTTTTCTTTCACTTTGATACCCCCCCCTGCTGTGTTTCTTTCCTGTCCACCTCTATTTATCCCACTGTCTCATTTTAAGGAACGAGAATCGAAGTGTGATAAGGATCAAAGTGCTTCACATCCTGTCCTTTGTTCTCAGCACCAACCGGCAGCTGTACGAGGTCTGCACACTGACACACATGCACACACCTTTTTACTTTCAAGTGCACTGTCAGCCAACTTGTGTCTACACTCTGTTCAGTCTTCTGTTTTATCTGCTATGTAATAACTTAAAATTGAGGTATTATGCTAAACTGATATTTTTATTATAATAAATGTAAACAATGTCTGCCATTTTTATCCTTTGACCTCTTCCAGGATGAGCTGATAGAAATGGTGGTGATCCCCCAGCTCAGTGGGATAGCTGAAGACCGAGACCTGGCCGTCAGGAAGCAGGCCACCCAGCTGCTGGTGGACCTGGCTGAAGGCTGCACTACGCACCACTTCACCAGTCTGTTGGACATCATCGAACGGGTACACAGTCGCTTTTTTTACACCACAGTTTTCTCCTTTTGCACCAAGATTATTAGAGATGTAACACTGGCATCTGGTTTCTTTTTAGGTTGCTAGTCGCTCTCTGATTTGTTCAGGGTCCCTGGAGGTTTCTGAAAGAGACCCCACAGCAGAGTCTCCCATGGAGGACATCAGGACTGCTATACTGGGTTTGCTGGAAATCCTGCAGGTATACCCCACACATACAAATGTCAAGCACTAGACTTTAGAAGTTATGAGGGCAGATCATTCCTCCTCACCAGTTTGACCATTGTTGGACAAGTGGACTCTCCCAACACAAAAAGGAAACACAGGTGATTGAATTTGATGATCATTTTCTTTTTCTTTCTCTCCTGCCAGAGCAAGCTTTACAGTCTACCAGCCAGCCATGCCAGTCGTGTTTATGAGCTGCTTATCAGCCACCTGCAGCTTCACTATAAAAACAAATACTGTTCAGCTATAGCTTCCAGCATTAGACTGCGGGTAGGTGTAATACATTTTTCTGTGCGCATTTTTCTTTCACTACATTTGTCATGTACAAATGTAATGTATTTGTCTTGACTCTCTGTCTTCAGGTGTTTGACTTCTTCCTGATGATGCGAGCAGACTCTCTTCATCGTCTCGGAGTACCCAACAAAGACGGGGCCATGAGGTTCAGCCCGTACTGCTACTGCGACATAGGGTGAGGACGCATTCACACCACTCTTCCAGCAGCACCCAGCTGCAGCTGCTTTTCTTATAACTCAGTCTATCAAGTGATAAGAAAAGGATCTGTTGCGTGTTTTGTTGTCACAGGGAGCCAGAGAAGCGAATCAGTGAAAAGAAGCCAACAGGTTCAACATCTCCTCCCGCTGGTAGCCCAGCTCCCCCAGCCGCTCCTCCTCCTTCAACAGCCTCCATACGCTCAGCCTTCCTGCCCTACGCACCTGCCTTCAGTG
Source organism: Pseudorhombus dupliciocellatus (assembly GCA_016785235.1). Taxonomy (NCBI): domain Eukaryota; kingdom Metazoa; phylum Chordata; class Actinopteri; order Pleuronectiformes; family Paralichthyidae; genus Pseudorhombus; species Pseudorhombus dupliciocellatus. The sequence goes on along the minus strand of JAFBJW010000186.1, from coordinate 382,194 downwards.
TCCTCCTGCAGTGCCTCAAGATGGTCCGCACACAAACACACACACGTATAAATTGGCGACTATGTTTAAAAGATGTCCAATATTCTTTGGTTTGTCTCTTGTAGGAGACGGATTGGAAGGTGCTGAAGCTTGTTCTCGACAAGCTGCCATGGACGCTGCAGTACAAAGTGCTGCTGCTGACATCACCGTGCAGCTTGGACCAGCTCTGTTCTACACTCTGCTGCATGGTATTTGAAATTTGAGTCTGTCAACCATACATCCTTTATGGATAACATGTTGCTCATTTCTTTGCGTCTGTGCCTGTAGGTGACGGATCGTCTGATCTCAGAGCGTTTGAAGAAAACCCCAGAGGGCTTTTCTCGCACTGATGTTCAGCTGGCGGTGGTTCCTGTCCTCACCGCGATCACCTCCTATCACAACTACCTGGAGCAGTCGAGACAGGTACAAGACATTGCAGACTTTTTTGTCTATTTCAGGGAAGTTGAGACGGCATTAAACAACTGAAGAAGAAAAAGCAGTGGAAGTGCCTGCAGGCTTGCCTGTAGTCTTCATTTGCAACTATATTATGATTTTACAGGTGGCAGGGTAATTCATTTACTCCACTCAAAAAGAAAAACTCTATCTATGTACTTTATTATAGAGGTAATATCACAAAATAAAATAATAAATAAATAGTGGAGCAATTTGGGAATATTGGCTCAATACAATCGCCCATTGAGATACATCTACCCTCACATCAAGTGTGGGTAGTTGCAGCCAACACTTGATGACAACAAGAAGTATATGTGTCATGCATGTGTCTTAAGTGCTCTCTCTCTCTCTCTCTCTCTCTCTGTCTCTCTGAGCAAAGACATGATTCTTGGTTTGGACAGGGCATGAAAACGTCTTTAATCTGCTTTCCCCTCTGCAGAGAGAGCTGGTCCAGTGCCTCGAGACTGGCCTCATTTACCGTTGTGCCAAGCAATGTGTAGTGGCCCTTACAATGTGCACGGTGGAGATGCCTGACATCATGATCAAGCTACTCCCTGCTCTTATTGTTAAGCTCACACACATCTCTGCCACTGTTGCCATGGCGTCTCCTATGCTTGAGTTCCTTTCCAGTGAGTACCAACCTTTTTCCTAATGTTTTGTCTTCATTGTGTCTTCAACGATCGATGTTTAATGCTCAAGGTCAGTTCATCACATCAGATATTCTGTCACAGAAACAGCAAAAAGTTGCGGTGTTAGTTTGAACTGTTCTTCCTCCATTCTGTCCCATAGCTCTGGTGCGCCTGCCTCATCTCTATGCCAACTTTGTAGCTGAGCAGTATGTCAGTGTGTTTGCCATCTCCCTACCGTACACTAATCCCTCCAAGTAAGTACACACACATACACACACTGTACATCTATATCAATGAACACATTCACTGGCGTAATCCTAACCTTAATTGAACTCTGTACTTATTGTAACCCGCTGCCAGAGCAGGGCAACATAAAAAAATGTTTTTGTCAGAACCATAACGACCTACTGTTTTTTTTTTTTTTCATCTTCAAATCCTGTCAGGTTCAACCAGTACATTGTGTCACTGGCCCACCATGTAATTGCTATGTGGTTCATACGCTGCAGACTTCCTTTCCGCAAAGACTTTGTTCAGTACATCACAAAGGTTAGTGCTGCTCATGAATCAATCAGTGAGTCAATGTACCTTCAGTTTGACCTGTTTTATAGAATGAAGCAGAATCTTTTATACTCTTCTTCACCCAGTTTTTAACATTTTTCACCTTTTTGTCCCCAGGGTTTGCGTTCCAATGCTCTGCTGCCGTTCGATGACGGACATGAGCAGAGTCCATTTCGGGCCAGAAGCACCAGCCTCAATGAAAGACCCAAGAGGTAAAACTGACATTCACACTTACACTCACAAAAGCTGCAAGTGCTAACGTACAAACCAGCAGCAGCCCAAACTGCCCATGTGGCCATTGCTGTGTAAGAGGGTTTGTGTTGCCAAGGTAACAGGGGACTCAGCATGACTGTTACTGTGGCACCATGGTTGCTAGGACTCCTCTCAGGTTGCCAGGGTGGTCATTGGTTCCATTTGTTTATGTTTTGTCACATTTTTTAAATTTGTGTTCTATTTCTGCCACAATTTGAGTTAATTTATTTCTAGTTTTTATTTTATTTCTCATCATACAATAACAACAATCTCACTTCTCATTAAATGCGAAATTCCAGTTAACCTCTGGTCGTAATTTAAGGCTATAGAATTTATTTAGTTCTTATATTTTTGTAGTAGATTGTTTTATATTGCTCCGATATCACAGACTGATCAGATTTCTAACCTGAGGGAAATCTATCAGCAGTCGGCAACAACTCTGTCCAATCAGAGCACAGTATCAGAAAAAGGTGGTGGAGGTATTTATAGTGGTGAGGTCCCCCCTGATTTTCTTTCATCACAGACGGGGCAACACACTGTCAGTGTGGCTTGTGTTAAATGCATTGGAGTTCTTTAGAATAATGGTGTTTAAAACACTCTGCCTTTGACACAGACATGGAGGAAGCCATATAGTGTCTCATCTGTACCTGTGAATGTTTGTCAGCTTTCTGTGTCTGAAGCGGCCTAACATGGTGCTGTATCAACACCTTCAGTATCTAATTAAAACATGACGTGGCTTCGCACGTGATCACATATAGAAGGGGCCGATGCTGGCTTTTAATTTGCCACCAGAAAAATTATTTTCCAATGACTTGTTTCTTCTGCTGACAAAAGCAATATTTCCCTGGTGTTTTACAATACATAATCTAAATCTAATTTTACTTGCTTATCCCTGTTCTGCCTTTGAGATTCATAGTCGCGTATTAACTCTCCTCCTCCGGTGTTTGGTTAAATACATTTGAAGAAATATTAGTGCAGCCTCAGTTCCCGTCTACTTTAACCCCCTGGGTCCCATAAAACTTCATAAACTTCATAACGCCCTCGCTGCTGTTGCAATCCAGCACTCCCTGTTACAGCAGTACCTTTGCTAACATCAGTGTTGACTGATCCTCTGTATCCAACCCACTGTCAGTGTTATATTGTGTTATCATTCGTTCCCAGTGACCCTGTCCTTGTGCTGCTCATTGTTCTCTGCTGGGTTGGAGCTCTGCCAGTCAAGTCCTGATGGACTGAAAGGCTTTTTATATTGTATGTTGCTGCTGGTTTTATAATAACATTTGGAAGTCTTAAACTTTCTAGAGGGATACATTTTTTAGTATTTTTTTAGATGTATTGACTCCTGTCTTGCTTTGCTCCAACCCTCAGATTAACCCAAATTTATTTTTCAGTTGGATTTGTTGATTTTTCACCTTCATGATGTCTGTGCTGAGTCCATTCCTACTGTTTTACTTCTCTTGTATGAGTCCTTGGCTTCACTATGTACCTGCTCTGTGAAATAATGTTTATTTTGTTGCTCTCCTGAATACTTTTTGTTCGTATTTCCTTTTTCTGAACAACAGAAGCTATTTCACCCTCTGCTGTAGCTTTGTCTGTTTCCTTTTGTTTTAATGTTTTCTCTTTTTCTTACTTCGCTCTCCTGTAATCTGAATCATAGTGTTCACTGCTGTTAATTTTCACCTTGTTTTGTTTTTCTTTCAATTCTTCATTTGACCCCCCCTTGTTTTTTTTTTCTTTCAATTCTTCTTTTGCCCCCCCCCCCCCCCTCCCCTGCTGCCTGCGATTGGGTGCTTCGTTGTGGTTGTGGTTTTGGGGGGTGGTCTTGTCACCCTGGATCCTTTCTGATTTGCTCCTGAACCCTCCCCTCTCTACCCTTTGGCCTGTATGTCCCTGCCCCCTCATCCCCTCCTCCCCCCCCTCCCCGTGGTGTGTTCCCCTCGGCGTTCCTGCTCATGTTGCTCTGGTGACGATTCCTGCTGTCTACTCCTCACGCCACATTCCCCCCCTACACTCCCCATACCACTGCCACTCTCACGATGACCCACACCCTAAATGCCACCACATTGCCACCTGGGCCCCATTCCCTTGCCCCTGGCCATGGGTACTCATCACCGCCCAGTCTGCGGGCGGCAAAAGTGGCGAAGGCAGCAGCGGCGGTAGCCAATAGCAGCAGCTCTCCTGTTAAAGAGCTGAGGGACCTGTCAGCCATGGACGCGTTCCGCTCCCGCAGCATCAGTGTCTCCGAACATGCGGTCCGCAGGTTAGAGAAGAGCCTTCTGGGTAACAAAACAAAAAACAACGGCAACCCGTGGGATGGTTGAGGGTGTAGGATCATCTTCATGTGGGTCCGTTGGGGTGGGCTTTGGGTGGATTGTTGCCAGGGACACCTGGAGAGGGTGGTGCATGCTGGAGGAAGATTTGTGTGTTGACTTTTTGGTTTGTTTTGGGCTGCGATCATACACCTGTTGTGTATAGTTATTTTTCTTTTAAATTAATTGCTTTTGCATGTGTCCGCAGAAGACATCGGAAAACATCCTTGATGCTTTGATTTTGCTCTAACATATTTTGCTCTTATTTAAATTTTTGGTTTGAATTTCCTTTTTGTTTGTTTGTTTTGCTGGGTGATCTGCTGTTTAATTGGCCTAACAACAAAATGAATGGCAGAAGGGCCGGTGCAAGGCTTATGTATCCATAGTAACAGGATGTTGATTGACACCAACTACATCCAATAACTCTGCCTTTCTTTTCCTGGTGGGAGGGCACGACGACAGCACAACAGCTTTGTTTGCTTGCTTGACACATTTATTTTTTGCTCCACTCACAAATAGTGTGCTGCTTTGACCATGGCAATCTCTTTGTGTGGGAATTAAGGAGTCGCTGGGCGAATCTGAACTTTGAATACAGTTCAATCACAAACTGAAAATAATTCATATCTGCACATACACACTTTCATTGACTCACTTACCTTTAAAACCTTAACGCTTATCTTTGCTGCTTGAGTGACTGACAGATGTGCTCTATCACTGATCTATCACTGCAGTTGGCTGATGTCTCCAGCGCCCCACTCATTGTATCGCTCCTGCCCAACAGATGGCAGTAAAAGCCAAGCTGTGTAAATTTTGGCATGTGTAACTTTACTAAAGTTAATGTCAGACTGGAGCTTGGAACTTAATGGGCTTCACAACTGCAGTGTGGATCTGTTTGATCGCTTCAACTGCTTAATGCCTGCAAATCAGCTTTTTTTCCCTTGAATTCTTGGTTTTTATGGCTCTTGAACGGCGACGCCTGAGTGATGAGATGCTTTGAAACCTGTCTCCTGATGGACACTGGTTTCACCTCAGACAACATGACTCTGTTTTAAGCCATTAGGTGTCAACGTGCCATCCTTTAATAAACAAAACTTTGAAGTTAAATCAAGAAGTTTGCTCACACCTACAAAAAGATTGACAAGTGTAACTGCACTAAAAGAGATTTTAATTTTCTATGCTTAATTTATTTTGTGTAAAATCATCAAATAATTTGTAATGAGTAATTATGTAGTGCAGACTTTTAAAAGCACTTTAGTGAGTGGGTCATGTTGTCTGGCTGTGTGTTGCTTAGACATTGAAATGAACAGTTTGTCATTGACAGCATAAAAAAGGTAAGTTTATAAATGTTTTAACCAGTTATCTGTCTGTTTGGGACTGGGACTTGGTATGAGTGGGAAAATTCCTCTTGTTCTCTCACACAGAACTGTGAGAGAACAGCATTTGTGAGCACACCTGAAGCACCTGAAAACAGCTTCTGCTTCAATGCTTCCCCACTGTGATAAACTGACACATCTCAGTTGCACTCAGTTGTCCTTGATGTTGTTGCAAATAGCTTGTGTTGAGTGTGTTTACGTCTCAGCAGCGAGCCCGCATGGCTTCCAGTTCAGGTCTAATGTCTATCCAGTCCTGACTGAGATTCATGTTTACATCTGTAAATGTGCTTTCATAGTGATTTGTATGCAGATTGTTAGGGCCATAAAAGAGATGGAGTGATTTGGTTTTGAACAAGTGAGCTCCTGCAGCTCCCACCTGCTGGCTTCTGTGCATTTGAGTTAAAATGAGACAACGTGACAGCCCCGATACCTTCAGCTTGCCTCACAGAGCTCACTGACGTTTGGGAAGGAGTAAAAAAGCATGTTATTAGCGCATGTAGCCACTTATACCAAGTCCCATTTTGTCTTTGTTTGTGTGCTTGAGAAAATGTGATTATGGTGTAAACAAAAATGCGTAAATGCATGATGTGTATATGGAGTTTTGTTTTGCATGTGATATAGACAGAAACGTGTGATTTTTTTTTTTTCCCCCACAGTGTTCTGCATCTCTCTCGTTTCAACTGTATACCAGAGCTTGCATGTCTCTGTGTACACTGATTGCATATAAATAACAGACTGCGTGCTGTCCTCCTGCTGCTTTGCCTCTCGCAGCTGTTAAGCCCTCTCTCTGTTTTCTGCCATAGGATGCACACCTCGACCACCACGTGCAGCCTCGGCTCTGCTGATGAAAACGCAGTGACTCAGGCAGACGAGGGGCTGAAGACCGTCCACCTCGAGCTCACAGAGACCTGCCTGGACATGATGGCCCGATATGTGTTTTCCAACTTCTCTGCATTGCCTAAGAGGTTGACAGGACTTCTTTTTTTCATCTGTCTATGTTGCTACTTTTCTGAATTGTTGGAAGAACTGGTGGAAGAAGAGGGAGGGTTTAGTTGTGATAAATCTGTCTTTCCTCTTAGATCACCCATAGCAGAGTTTTTGCTGGCAGGGGGGCGCAGTATGACCTGGCTTGTCGGCAACAAGCTGGTGACCATAACAACCAGTGGAGGGGTCCGAACACAAGCACTGCTGGGCCTGGACATGGCTGAGCGTCTGGGTGGAGGAGGGGAAATGACCAGGTGAAGCATGTTCACACACACTTGCACTCACGCAATTCAAAAATTGTTTTTGTTTTGTTAAATCCATGTTTTCCTCACCTGCAGGTCAGATCCATCTCTACACACCCGACTAACCAAAGAGGCTCCAGCCAAACTGGAGTCACAGTCGAGCCAGCAGCAGAACAGAGCCACACGCATACGGGTCCGCTCCATTTCAGGTAAAAAAAAAACAAACAAATATCTACCCCGGCAGGAAACGTCTCAGGCCTCAATACTACACACATACATACCACACACCAATGTGCCCCTCATTTACAAATATAGCTGAACTAATATATATATATATATATATATAGAGAGAGAGAGAGGGAGAGAGGGAGAGAGGGAGGGAGAGAGGGAGAGAGGGAGAGAGGGAGAGAGGGAGAGAGAGAGAGAGAGAGAGAGAGAGAGAGAGAGAGAGATGGTGTGAAACAATGTTCTACATTCCTTTGACATTAGGCTGGTGTTCAATGATTTGTTACAGGTGACCTTTGCGATGCCTGACATAAAAATCTCACCATAGAATCTTATATTCCAGGTGGCCACGCTCTACGTGCCGGTCCTGCTCAGAGCCTCAGTCCTCTCGTGTCCCCATCTGAGGGCGAGTTAGCTGCTCCTCTCTCCCCCTCGACTGGCCCCACCCTTGATGCCCTGGGTCCTCCCTCCTCCAGCTCAGCAGCCCCGCCAACCCCCCCGCCTCTCAAAGACAACCCCAGTCTGGCTGATTTTGTCCCCATGCTCACACAGGGCTGGGCAGAGATTTTCATCCGGAGACCGTCTGGTACATGTAGCACACAACACATCTATGATTCCACAGCAGGGCTTTAGCACCTATTGATACACAGATATTAACCATGACATCAGTACATAGGTTAGTGTGGTGAAATGGTCAGAATCCAGTTAAGCGTCTATTTGACTGTGTCTCTCTGTCGTCGCAGGTAACACCAGCTGGCTCATGTGTCTGGAGAACCCGCCCAGTCCCTTTTCCTCCGAGCTTGGCAACATGCCGCTTCAGGAGCTCTCCAGTGTCCTGATGGCGATGGAGGGAGTGAAGGAGCCTCCTGCTCAGACTGCCAGCGCTCCTGCTAGCACCGCCACTCCCCCACCAGCACCTGTCCCCGAGCCCCTGATCCAAACACAGAGCAGCGTCGCGGCAAAGGCAAACCTGATCCAGCGCTCCAACACAGGTGAGTGACAGTCTGAGGAGAAGTGTAAATGATCAGAGTGATTGAAAATGGGGTCAGGTTCAGGTGAGTTATAAAGTGCTTCAAAAATGAAGGATTGTAAACACAGCACATTCTGAATAGAAAGCTATGACACATCACAATGAACTAATAAACCCAATGTTACGCATGAATGCATCTTTTGAGTCTGCCTGGCTGCCTGTCCTTGGTCCTCTCAAATGGACTGAGCTAAGTGCTAGATTGTGTGTAAGGCCTTTGTTTGAACCCAAAAGGGATCAATAAATCAGCCTTGATTTAATCAGGTCACTGATCATCAAAGATCTCCACTTTGACAGGAGCTTGTTTAGTAATTTAAATGTCTTGTTAGCCGATGCCTCCTTTTCCAGAGTCCCGTGCATTGGTTTATTTTCTTTCTTTGATTCCTCCTGCCTCAGTTTTTCAGCTGGACCCATCTTTTTTTCCTTCATTCTTTCTTTCTACGTAATCATTTTCCTCATTGCCTTTGAGATTTCCCCCCTCATTCTGATTCTGGTTTGTTGTCATGTCATCTTTTTTTTCCATTTTCAACACCATTCTGGTTTGTGACTGGCTGCGGTCTCTAATGTCACGTCATGCGCCACCAACCTATCCTCTGGCATCCCGCCTGCAGTTGGCGGCTTTCTTGGGTCTCTGGGTCTGGGCTCTGACCCCTCAGGCCCTCCAGCCCCAGGCAGGTTGCACAGGAGCATTTCCTGGGCAGGTATTGTCCACCACGTGTGTGAGCCCACATCTACCCACACCCCTGGTGTAGCGTATTTCTTCTCACTTGTACAGCACTGTTGTAATCACCTGGTTTTTTAATGTCCATATTATATGGAAGTTATATTTAAAGTACGATTGAAAGACCAAAATATTGTTTTAAAATAACAGTTAGTTTTGGACAATTTGTGCTTATTTGCTTTCTGGCAAGAGTCTGTCCAATGTAAAGCTTCAGCTGGGAGACAGTTAGCATTTCTTAGCATAAAGACTTGAAACTATAGAATGCAGATAAAGGTAGATGACACATCTCTGATTTTTCCCTGTATCCAGAAGTGAAGCTGAAATATGTTATGCTAATAATGAGTCAGTCTCAGCTGTCAATTATATTTGATGCTTCAAATCTACTGGAAAAAACATCTTTGAGACAAATTTGACACGTTGATTGACAATAATTTGGTCCATCCACCAACATAGTGTTGGGACCCATACTTCTGTCCATCTGTATTTACAGTCTATGTCTAACTGTCTCTGTTCAAAGTTAAGGTCTGATAAAGAATAGATACTTTTTTAAATATTCAATCTAAAGTTGAACAGAAATTTCAATTGACAGCTTTTGTTTTTATATGGGAATATGTGCTTGTTAGATATGATGCTACACTGTGTGTCTGAACATGTCTCCTTGCTCCAGCTTCATATTTGGCACTCTGACAGAGAGAATTACTATCTCCAGGAAAGCAAATAAGGGTGTTTCTCCAAAATGTTAAACTGGTCTCTTAATTTGAAGTGAGACATGGTGCATAACACATTTTTCTTCTTTAATCTTGTTTTATGCTTAAAAAAACTGTGCAAGTGAAGAAGTTTCTACTTTACCCATCAATCTTCCATTAACACGGGAGGGAAACACGCCTGCACTTGGGTTAATCCATCCCATGACACCTATGGATGGTTCATGATTAATTATTTTGTCTGCCTCTGTGATTTATTTGTCTGTCCCAATCATCCTCTCTAACTCTTGTGTTTTTGAAATATACTCAGGTAGACTGTTTAACCTTTTGACCTTGTCAACAGGAAAGCCCAGACCTCACCTAACTCTTCAGCTCTTCCTTGTCTTACTGTTAGAACAGTAGGATGATGAAGATGTTGGCTCCTTCGTCCTTTGTTGGGTGTGAAGAGAGCATTGAGCGGCCGCAGGTCTGGAGGGCGTGGTCTGGGCTGCTGTTGCCGCACTTTGTTTGGGCCGCGATTGCCCTTTAGGGTTAGAAAAAAGTACTCTGTCTCCTGTGTCTCTCTGTAACCAACAAGCCAACCAAACAGATGCATGTGCCTTCATGGAAATCAAGTAGAAGAAGCAGTGATGGATGGATGCTGCTTCCTGCATTGATCTTCTGTCTCTGATCGTGTTAATAGGTTGGGTTCACTCATGGGCTTGATCTAATCTGTGTGTATGTGTTTGCCTGGCTGCCTTAGAGTTTGTTCAATCACGTGGATGCATCAGATTCGATTTCGTGTGACAATGATTCATTTGACTTTGTATCTACTTATGTTTACATTTTAGAGAGAATGTGTGATTTGTGTTAAAATCATGCCTGATGCCTGTGGTGAATTCTTTCCACCTTTTTGTGATATGCGTGTGCATGTAACCCACATGTGTGTTGCTGTGTACTGCTCTAGAGTCTGTGGTGGTGCTAGAGGAAGGCTCAGGGGCCACTGCCACACACAGCCCCTCTGAGTGGCTGGTGAGTCAGGAGTTCGAGCCAATGACCTCTGATCCCATCTTCATGTCTGCTGACAAGTTCACCAAGACCCCACCTCCTGGAACACTCAGCAGGGTAGGTTGCTGGCTCAGACAGAGCAACACATTCAACATATCGTGACGGGAAACAAACAAAACAGCACACGTGAAGTTAAATAATTACAAATGAAACATGGTTGAGTCAAAGCCTGAATTAAAGCTCATCATATCTAAGCTGTTTCATCATTGGCTCAAAGTCACCTGCTTCTCTTCTGTAGCAGGTTGTTCTCACCTCTGTTGCTGAACAATGAGGGACATATCACACATTTTTAACTAATGTGACTACACCTGCTAAGCCTCATGGTGTCATCATTTAAAGAGGGTGAAAGCCATTGTTGTTTTTTCTTTAATCAGGCCCATTGTATTTCAGGTCGAGAAGATGACTTTGAATTTATGTCCAGAATGTGCTTTACTTTTCATCAAATCCACTTATTGTCTTTCTCATCCAGTCCTCCTCCACCTCCAGTCAAGATGATGAGAAGTCGACTCTTGAGGAAGTGAGTGAGGGAGCGATTCCCATCGATCAGCCCACCATGGGTCCTTCTACACCGGGCAGCCAGGGACCTGAGCTTCCCTTCCAGAGTCATTCTCAGTCCCAGGGTCATGGACTTAACAAATCCAGCTCCTCTCCGGAGCTCCAGACATTACCTGAAGCCTTCACCAAGGCTGCTCTTGAGTCCGAGGCATTGCTGTCAGACACATTACGGCCCAGACCACCCTCAGATGGCAAGCCTCAGCAGCAGCAGCAACCTCATTTTGAGAAAGATAAGGTGGAGGCAAACACAGGAGGGGATGTTAATGGCCTGGGAGGCACTGAAGGACCTGGTGTAGCATCATCTCAGAGTGGAGGGGCAAGGATGAGGTTGGAGTTTCCAGCAGCGGTGGCACAACCTGGACCCATCTCCCCCAGCGGAGGCCATCGGCCCCGTGGTCACACCATCTCAGTATCAGCCCCCTCCTCCAGGAGGGAGAGGAGGACAGACAGGGACTTGTACCACAGTCGCCCAGGACCCAGCAACACCGAGAAGATATCTGGACTCAGTCCCAGGTACTCCACCATATGAATGCAGGATTCTGCTGCAGCCTCCATCACTGCCAAATCACTGACATAGGAAACTAATGTCTGCTCAACTGGCAAGCAGAGATAGCAGAGATGACTAAATATGTATTCACTGTCTATGAATTATACATCACTCAGGATTTAAATATCTGCCCAAAACACAAACATTTTTTGCCTTTTTTTAAAATGTGTGTATGCTCAACACCTTTATTTCTCTCTCTGTCTCTTCCAGCTTTGTGTTCCTCCAGCTGTACCACTCTCCTTTCTTTGGGAATGAGGCTAACAAGCCTCTGCTGCTGCCTAAAACTCAGGTTGGTTGACCTCTGATCTCTCTGTTGTCACCTCTGCCAGGGAGGTTGTGTTTTTATTGTCACTGGCCTGTCTCATTTTCTTAATAAACAAACATCTGTGATATATAGGGTACACATTACTTATGTTTATGTATCAGTTTACCAAGTCTTCTTTCTCTCTTTTTTTGCAGGTGATCGACCGGGCTGTGAAGGTTCTGGACCAGATGCCTCCTTATGACACCCATAAAATCGGAGTCGTATTTGTTGGAGCTGGTCAGGTGAGAAGAGATGGACTCTGTCTTAATTCATAATTCCTTCTGTTCCTGCTAACTTCACACCTCCGTCATCCTCATCCTTTTCAGGTCAACAATGAAGTCTCAATCCTTTCAAACGAGTACGGTTCGAATCGCTACGCTGCCTTCCTCACAGGCCTGGGCAAACTAATCCATTTGAAAGACTGTGACCCTGACCAGATCTTCCTCGGTGGGCTGGACCAGTACGGAGACGACGGAGAGTTCACCTACTGCTGGCATGACGACATAATGCAAGGTCTGTGCCTGTGTGACAGTGAGAAATTGTTTTTCAATATTATGGTGATTGTTTGTTTTGCACTGCCAGTGTGCGCTGTCTGGTTTGAATACATTTGTGTCTCTGCAGCGATCTTCCACATTGCCACACTGATGCCCAACAGGGAGAGCGACAAAGGCTGCTGCAACAAAAAGCGTCACATTGGCAACGATTTTGTCATGGTGGTGTACAATGACTCTGGAGAGGACTACAAACTCGGCACAATCAAGGTACTGGCAAAAAACCCAATAGAAATTGCATCAATTATAAATGTTTCAGCTCCAATGTCTCGTCTCTTTTTTAGGGCCAGTTTAACTTTGTAGAAGTCATTATAAAGCCACTGGATTATGAATGTAACCTGGTCAGCCTCCAGTGCCGCAAAGGTGAGCCGTGATCAGTTTTGTCTCATCCTCTTCCTTGCTGCTGTCAGTTTTGTTTTACTCTCATTCTCTTGTTCCCCATTTCAGACCTTGAGGGCTTAGTTGACACAACAGTGGCAAAAATCGTTTCAGACCGCAACCTTCCCCTCTTAGTTAGACAGATGGCTCTGCATGCAAATGTAAGTCCCTCCCTAATCTCTGTCTCCCACAACTACTCCTCACATACACTCAGTTCACGCCTTGTCTTTGCACAGATGGCCTCTTTGGTGCACCAGTACAGAGCAAACCCTTCGGATGCGTATGCCTCCAAGTGGCTGGCGAGATTACGACACATTAAAAGGATCAGAACCAGGGTGGGAACATAAACAAATCACTTAGAAATTGTACTCCTTAATCACTGTCACAGGTTATACAGATTCTGAGAGCGTCTTCTGAAATATTCTCTATCTTGTCTCTCTCCGCTCCGACTCAAGGCACAAGAAGACATTCAGTCTCGCTCGACTCCCGGCATCTCGCTGACGCAGGGACACACGCAGCAGAACAAGTCGTTCCAGCAGAGCACTCCAGCACCAAACCCTGAAACCACGGGGCAGAGAAAGAGACTTGTATCCACTGTGGATGATTTCACTGATTTTGTTTAATTACATTTCTTCTCCTGGCAATCACACATGTGAGCATGCACTCCTGACCGCAGACAGGCTGTTTGCGTGTTAACACGTGTGGAATAAAAAAGCAGCAGTGGACAAAATTGGAAATGTTGCTTTACGTTATTTTGTAACACCAACAGCGAATCGTGAAAACAACATGAAAGGCGTCATCAGCAGCAGCATCACAGTGAGGGTCAGTACATTACCTCCAAGAAGTATATATGTTAATTTATAATTTCCATGAAACTCAATGGAAGGTCTGATATAGGCCAAGAAGGATCCCTTTCAATTTTGGCTGGATTCTGAGAGAAAGTAGCACCAGGAAGTATCTCTCTCTTTCACTACTGTTCTATTTCCACAGGAGCTGGAGGAGACCACATATTCAGCCAGACAACTCAAATTAAGCAGGTACACAGAAACACCTCTCCACCAGGAGGATTCTGTTCTACTCTATTCTAAAATTGCTGCAAGTCTTAATTATGAACCGTTAAACAAGCTTACAGGAGCAAAGTTCATGATACAATGTTCGATTGTAAGTTTCATTACATTTAGTACAGAGCAGGGAAATAATTAGCGACCAGAAACATTTCATTCTGCACAGTTCAGCTGTCAAACTCTTTATTTGACTTTGTCAAGTGCAAAAACATGAGAAGTGCTACAACTGCAAAATAAAGATATAAGGTACAAAAGGAGCGTAGACACATATTTTCAAAGACAAACCTGTAACACTGTTTTCAAACGAAATGCAGGAACAACATTAAGGCAGCTGGAAGACACAAAGGCTTTGGCACTGGACTGTTACACAGAGCAGGAGTCTGAACTACTGGGCTTCCCATGGTTTGTAGATGACATTGTGGGTGAATATCTATTTTAAATACATTGATAGCTTTGGCTGAAGTGTTTCAGTTTGACTGGAGGAATGTAAAAACCTTGGAATCTGCAACGCCAGTGCTTGACATAATGAATATGCTGCTGCAGCACAAACAATACTGATCATGAGAAGCAAAAATATATACACCACACAGCACCAATATATACAGAAATGTACACACTCAAGGCCGAGAGGACTCTTTTTGAGATCCTGAAATAAGTGAAATCAAACACAACTTTGTTGCTTGGATAGTTTTGCTCCATGTGGTGGTGGGTCTGCTTTGAAGTGGGAGAGAAAGGACCCCAATCACACTGTGGCATTCCCACCTCAACCCTCTTCATATCCTCTGCCAACACAGCACGTCACTTCCCTGACACTTTAGGGAAGTTATCATCCGGCGCTCTGTGCAGTTTTTGATTTTTCCTGGTTGTCTGTCCAGGTTTTGGGAGAGAGGGCGGGTTCCCTGAGATCTGCCCACTGGACACAGGAAGGTACATACGCACGCTTTATCAAAACAAGATGACAAACACGACAACAACAAAAAGACCAGACGCAAGCACAGGACACATCTGCAAACTACTGATTCGATACCTTGAATGTCTCTATAATGACATGAGTTAAATATGGTGTTGGTTATCAGCTCCATCAGAGAATAAAGTGCTAAGTACAAAACGAACAAACGAATGAATGACTCGGCCTTGGAAAACAACTCGAGATAAGTGAGTGATGCAAAAGCTTTGGCAACGTTTATACTAGAGATACAGTATGAGTGAAGCTTTCTCTATTGGTTTGGACACCCAGCTTATTACTGTACACCACGCCTTGACGCCTGAACAAAAGTGCTTTGAAATCACGACCACATTGAACACAACAAAAACATTTGGAGAAGGAACTGGGAGTCATTTAGCTTCATGATGTCTGATACTCAGTGCTGTGTGTATGTGAACGAAAAAACGTATGTTTCTTCAACACCCATCAAACACTGAACTTTACTAAGCACCACATTATCCTTCTTGATTCCCTCTTTTCCACACTTGCCTGTGCTATGACCACTTCCTTCTACTCCCTCTTCTTGCTGCTTATCTCTTCCCTTCGTTTTCATCTCTGTCTCACATCCAGACATTAATATAGAAAACAAACTTGTCTCATGACAATCAGCTCATGTTCCCTATTAGTGGGGGAACAATCCAACACCTGGTGAATTCTGCTTCACGATGACGGGAAGAGCTGCAGACGTGTGTTAATGATGTTGTGAGACCTAAATCTGTTGACGCGCTCACATTACAGGGACAAATAGCAAGTCCCTGTAACGTATATGATTAAATCTAATCGTGGAGACGTGTTTTGGACACAACTGTGTGAATGCACGTGTGCGTGTGTTTGTTTTCTCCTTAAGGCTGACTTGCACAACACCTTATCATTAGCACGTCGGCGCCTACAGTGTAAATTTTCTATGCATGTGTGAATCTGCATGTGCGTGTGTCTGTGCGCGC
The DNA here is from genome assembly GCA_016785235.1 of Pseudorhombus dupliciocellatus. Lineage (NCBI taxonomy): Eukaryota > Metazoa > Chordata > Actinopteri > Pleuronectiformes > Paralichthyidae > Pseudorhombus > Pseudorhombus dupliciocellatus. The sequence goes on along the minus strand of JAFBJW010000186.1, from coordinate 366,327 downwards.
CTGCATGCAAATACATATGGGCTGAAAACCACAATAACATGACGGCTATCAGCCCACAGGTACCCATGGTAACCAAAATGTCAACAATAAAAAAAAAAAAAATACATAGACAGACATAACATAACTGAGAAATCAACACATAGTTTTTGTCAGAGATATACAAAAAGTCTGACGGCATTGTCTGCTTTCAGTTGCTCGAGATCTCTGCTGAACACGCATGTGTGCTCTTGTCGATGACCCTGCGTAACCTCCAGGGTCACGTGGGGTCAGGGTTAGTTTGGGTGAGGGGGATTATGGGATAGCGAGTGTCCCTTGGTTTCATTTTTGGATGTTTAAACCAGCTCACTAAGCACCGGGTGACCTGCACCGTGTTTCTGGAGTTTGGATTGTTCTCTCTTGAGTCTGATTCTTGCTTTCGTTGCTGTGGGTTTAGAGAGGGGTCCCCAGGGACAGAACCAGCTGCTCCTGTCCTCTCGTCCTTAACCCAACATTTACTTCCGCATTCTTTCCCTCCACTGTCACTTCTGTTCCTCCCTCCAATCCAGAGTGCTCAAGATTTGGGGTGTCCAGAGCCGTGTCTGTCTACGTTGGGGTGCACCTTATTTTTAAGGGGAGGGGGCTTTCGTTTACGCTTGCGCGTGGGAATGGTGGTCGTGTGGGCGGGGTGGTTGAACAGGCTGGAAGCCGGGAGGGCATCTCTCTCTCTGGGAGGGTCCCAGTCCCGGGTGATAGGTGTGGGAGCAGGGGTACATGGAGGTGCAGTGGGGGTTTTGGGCGGTGCGACGTGGGTAGAGTGAGTGATTGCTGTCGAGATGGGGAGAGAGGAGGCGTCACACTGATCTGCGACTGGTGTGGACGGAGGGGCACTGACTGAAGGTCTGGCAGAGGACTGAGGAGTGAGCGTTGAGGCCGAGGCCGGTCTGGGCTTTGAGAAAGGAACCGGTGTGGCTGCAGGAGTCTTTTTGGGGTTGGTAGCAGTGTTTCCACGTTCCTTTGAAATGTCACCTTTATCTGCCTTTTTCCCTTTCTTGCTCCCTTTGTGTTTTTCCTTGCCACTCTTTCGTTCTCTCCATCCAGCAGAGTCCTTGTCATCCCCCTTCCCCCTCTGGCCTGCCTCGCTCCTCCCTCTCTGATCACTTCCTCTGCCTCGACGCCTTCTTTTCCTCTGGGCCCGCTCCAACCTGCACTCGATGTGGTACAGGTCCTCTGTTGCCACGGTGACACGATCAAGCTGCTGCAGAAGGGCATCCAGGGTAGGCAGCAGCCTCCTCAGCGAGGCTTCCGTCTCCGCCCTCTCCCTCCAGCTGGTCCCTCCCACCACCACACCGGGGCCCAGCCCCAAACCCAAGCCCAGGCCGAGCCCCAGGCCGATCCCCGGGGCTTCTGTCAGACTGCAGGGGCTGGAGGAGGCCGGGCGCCACGAGGCCTCCGAGCAGGCGTCCACGCTGTCAGGTGTGGGCGGAGAGTCGGGACCGTCCAGCGGCGGCAAGCACAGGGACTTACAGTCGCTGGTGGAGGATGAGCGGGACGGTGGCAGCTCCATGCCTTCAAAACGCACCTTGTGACGAAACTAAGGAAAAGATAAAAGACATGATGGAGACTCAGGGTGACAGGAAGGAAGACCAGCATCTTTCAACAATAATCATTTAATATTTTTATCTTTACCAAAAGAAGTCAAACTACTGTATTTCTTCCTGAACTACTGCTGTAGATGTAACAGCAAGTGTACCTCCTTGGCCCTGCTGAGTCCCATCCACATCTTGAGTCGTCTGAGGAACAGCTCCACCATCTCGTAGTCTTGGAGATCCACGGCTGGACGGTACAGCTCGGCCCGAGCGCGGCGGTAGTTCCTCAGTAGGACCGCAGTGATCAGCCATAGCAACACCAGTCGGATGACGGCGAAGCTCGTGTGGAACACCAGCGCCGTGAGGGAACTGGAGGGGCCCGTGATCGTCCAACTGGGGCGCCACGATAACAGGCCACGCCCACCGGCGCCCAGCAGCGACAGGCAGCTGGAGCTCACGCTGCCGTAACCGCCCAGAACAGAGTGGAAGAGCTGTGGTGAAGGAGACAGAGGCAATCAATAAGATAAAATAATCCTCATAATAATAATAATCCTGGTATTTTCCTGGATATGATAATGATAAGGACTTACTTTAAACAGAAAGTTAGAAATGATGCAGTTAACAAAAGAAAACTGAAACTGACATGCAGAATTAAAATTTAGGCACTGTGTTAAACCTCAGGCTGTCCCCGGTATATGGTCGACACTAACAAACAACAGCGAGCAGAGTGCCGCTGAGACTGATGAGAACATCTGTGGTTTTGCAGATCAGAAACCAAACCATTGGACAAGTAAAGAATTTGACCTGATGGCGGCGCGCCACTGACAAATACTGTTCTCAGTGTCAATACTGGTGAGATGTAAACCAACGGATCAACTGGTTGAAACCAGGTTTTTACATTCTTCTGCTTCAAATAGACCTGATGAGTCACAACCACGTGGAAGAGCATGCATGCATAAGAAAAGAACAATGGTCAGCGGACAGTGACACGTATGTTGCGTAAGCTTATTGCTGGAAAATGACAATTCCATCATTTATCATGTGATTTCTTATGAATTTTCTTCTCCACCCTTTCACATTCATGTATCATATTCAACCCTACATGTGGATATTGAGTTCTAAAACAGGTCACAACATCTGCACAGTTCAATAAAGGTCAAACAGAAGGGGGAAATAACAGCTATTGGGAGTCATCATGTTATTTTGAACAAAGCAGAGTCCTGTAATTAGAACTATAAATAACCTGAACTAATGTCCCATATTTCAGTGCAGCTCTTTGGCTGGGAGGCTGTTCTACTTGGTCTGATAATAAATAAGTGGTTGTGCTCATGTAAAGTTTTATGTAGCAGAGGCTCAGCGAGAGAGAAACAGAAGGAGCGGACTAAAGACTGACCAGGTGTCCTGTGTGTGAGTAAGCCAGCAACAACAGCAGCAACGCCAGGGCGACTCCCAGCAGCTCCCAGACCGAGCGCCGCAGAGCTCGGCCAAACACGGCCCACTCTCTGAGAAACCGCAACTGGTGGGACGCCTGCAGGGCGACACAGTGAGTGGGGGGGGGGGGGGGGGAAAGAAGTATTTATTTTGTCTTGAAACTAAATAATGTTAAGTAAACATAACACGTCAGTTAGCAGGATTATGTATGGGTCACCACAAATGTTGGTGAAGGGATGCGATACGGGTCAGGGAGGAAACCATTATATGCTGGTGTGGATCCGGATCAGGGGACAGATCCAGGAATCTTAAGCAGAGGCATATTTCAGCCTTTTTTCGCAGAACAATTTATGGATGTGGAAAAGGGCGGGCTGATAATTCTGAGTGTTTACAAATTGGTGTCGCTCAAAATAGAAGGAAGTGAGTGCTATTTGACTGCTATTTTTTAAAAATAGATTTCAAAAGTAAAAAAAAAAAAAAATTAAACAAAAACATTTTCAGTGGTAAGTGCAACAGCATGAATCATTGACAAGTATCTAACTGTTGGTATGCAGTTCCTCCCACATGATATTTACTCACTGGATTTATTCATAACTTCACAATAAACTACGAATGATGTTCCTTTAAGCCAGTGGTTCCCAAACTGGGGGCCGCAGGGCACGGGACGAATGATTGAATCGCATTAGATGGACACATTTTTGACGCAGCTCCCACGTAAACGCAAAGCAGAGGTGCCATTTTTGCACAACAAACCTTTAGGTTTTTGTTTTTGTTTTCCTCTCAGTGTTGTGAGATGTACCTAACTGTGAGTAGTACACGCAGCTCAGTGCGTGAACGGGAGTGAGAGAGCGCATGTGCGCGGCCGAGGTGTGTGTGTGCGAGTCGGGTGAGGAGGAATAGAGACGGCGGTCTGAACAGGTAGAGAGTTATTCTGTGAATAAGAACAGTTCAGTCGGACAATAAAACTCATTCCCTCGGCAACCACGCCCCGTTATTTGTGTGCCACCATCTTACCATCGTCTCCTTTTTTTTTTTTTTTTTTTTACGGGGGGCGGGGGAGGGGCGCGCAAAAAATTCTTCTGTACCAAAGGGGAGCCCAGCAGAAAACGTTTGGGAACCACTGTACTAACCTATGACTTTTTCGTCGATTTTTGAGATGATTTTTTTTTGCAAACAAACTACATTTTCAGCATAAGACATGCTACCCTATGATGTTTTCATTGATTTCTGAGCAAAATTTTATTTTATTTTTTTCAAAAAAACGACATACTAACCTATGACTTTTTCGTCGATTTTTGAGATGATTTTTTTTTGCAAACAAACTACATTTTCAGCATAAGACATGCTACCCTATGATGTTTTCATTGATTTCTGAGCAAAATTTTATTTTATTTTTTTCAAAAAAACGACATACTAACCTATGACTTTTTCGTCGATTTTTGAGATGATTTTTTTTTGCAAACAAACTACATTTTCAGCATAAGACATGCTACCCTATGATGTTTTCATTGATTTCTGAGCAAAATTTTATTTTATTTTTTTCAAAAAAACGACATACTAACCTATGACTTTTTCGTCGATTTTTGAGATGATTTTTTTTTGCAAACAAACTACATTTTCAGCATAAGACATGCTACCCTATGATGTTTTCATTGATTTCTGAGCAAAATTTTATTTTATTTTTTTCAAAAAAACGACATACTAACCTATGACTTTTTCGTCGATTTTTGAGATGATTTTTTTTTGCAAACAAACTACATTTTCAGCATAAGACATGCTACCCTATGATGTTTTCATTGATTTCTGAGCAAAATTTTATTTTATTTTTTTCAAAAAAACGACATACTAACCTATGACTTTTTCGTCGATTTTTGAGATGATTTTTTTTTGCAAACAAACTACATTTTCAGCATAAGACATGCTACCCTATGATGTTTTCATTGATTTCTGAGCAAAATTTTATTTTATTTTTTTCAAAAAAACGACATACTAACCTATGACTTTTTCGTCGATTTTTGAGATGATTTTTTTTTGCAAACAAACTACATTTTCAGCATAAGACATGCTACCCTATGATGTTTTCATTGATTTCTGAGCAAAATTTTATTTTATTTTTTTCAAAAAAACGACATACTAACCTATGACTTTTTCGTCGATTTTTGAGATGATTTTTTTTGCGAAAAAAGAACATTTTCAGCATAAGACATACAAATGTATGATGTTTTCATTGATTTCTGGTCATGTTTTAAAACCCATTTTTGCAGAGAGGCATTT